>BJCN01330587.1:0-12596 GCA_018326445.1 Flaveria brownii
ATTTTTTCAACCCGTGTACTACATTTAGTTTTATTTAGATTTTTGTGTTATTTTAATAATTAACTTTCCACCTCCCGTGTAATACACGGGTAACTAAAGCTAGTGTATTATATAGTAGTTAAGATAAGAGCATTCATAACCTGTTCCCTAAATTTATGTGAGTGTATTTCATTTATTATATGGTATGATTATAAATGGTTGTGAGTGAAGAATATGAAAAAATTTACTGTTCAATCGGTATTTTTAGAAGACACTGTTTAAAACCCTATAATGTTTTTCATATATTTTAAGTTGTTATGCGTGAAGGAGGGAGAAAAAGTAATGATAAAGTTAAAAAAAATATAGTAATTTTTAGTGTAATTATATAGATAAAAAAAATTGATTATGAATTCTCTAATAATTATAAATATAATAATAAGAACCAGTAATAAATGCTCTAAGCTCATGCACTAAATGCTCTAAGTTCATTTTCAGAAGCAAACAAATTAATGCACTACCCCCTTATTATTACTCATCTATATATAATACTAAAATAGTAACTTGGGGTGACACTTGTCACATTCTTAGGCCCTTTAAGGTTGTTTTTCCCGCCTCCCTCTCCTCTTAAATAGTTACCTAAATTAAATACTAAATAATTTTAATTCTTTTTAAGATTAAAAATATTTTTTAATAAATTAAGAAAAGTTGTCTTTTTGTTAATGTTATTTCTAGAAAACAAGTTTTTATAAAATAAAAGTTTTTTTAAAACATCAAACATTTTTAAAAATATAAAATATCTTAAAATTGATGTTTTTAAAAAGTAAACTTCTTTATAAACTAAAAATAATTAAAATTAGGAGTTATAATAAAAACTTTTAAAAATGATATTTTTAATACGGTTTGTTTGGAAAAAACGGTTAATTTTTTTGAAACAAAATTTAAAATTTTTACTTATAATTATTCCTCATATGTAGTTTTAATCATATCTTATTTTAAAATATCATTTTATACTCCATAAACTTTCATCATAATTAATATTTTATTTTTTAACTCGTGTAATACACGTGTTTACTAAAGTTAGTATTATATAAATAACAATCAACAACTAATCAATTCTATTTTTTCAACACATGTAGTACATTTAGTTTTATATATGATTTTGTGTTATTCTAATAATTAACTCTTCACCTCCCGTGTAATACACGTGTAAAGCTAGTTATTTTATATTACACCCTCTCAACCTTAACGTTGATATACATCTTTAGAATGACAGATGTCAAGCAAAAGAAATATTAAAAGTCGTTCTTGTGAGTTGTTGGATGCAGTGAAGTTCAAATTAACAAATTGATTTCGCCAATACTATAACTTCCTTTTTCTCTTTTTTGCAAAATAAACGAATGAAGGCATGATGCCCGAATGAATAGTATTTATTATTACCCTGTATATTAAAAATTATCCTGTATATTAAAAAATGAAGTTGAAGGAATAGTTGGGTTGTGTGGTTTTGATATTGGCCACAAAGGTGGGGTGTATTTGCGATCAGCCCCCTTGACATTTTTTTCCCAACCCTCAAAAACGTGTTTAAAGCATTGTTTTCACGGCCGGATCGGACCGGCCGGTCCGACCGGTCGAACCGGGGATCGGCTTGGTGGCCGGTCCGGTTGTGTATGATTCGTTTTGTGGGGGTCGAACCGGCCGGTTCTACCCGAGTCGGTGGTCGGACCGGGGAACCGGACCGGTTCGGCCCGGTTTTGGAGAATTTTTTATTTTTTATTTTTACTTTTTTGAGTAAAAACGGGGTGTTGAACTAAAAATTAGTGTGCCAGATCAAAAAGTAAAACCGAATTCAAAAAACGGGCTCACACGGGGCTGGGTTTTTGAAGCTGCATTCGTGTCCGCGACACGTGCGGGCACACACGAGTTCGCTGGAAATCCAACCTTTTTCCCCATTTTTGCACCCCCCTGCGCGCGGGTTGTACTTGTGGCAAAATATGTCATAAATATACACTAGAGTGATAAAAAAATTACTTATAAACCAAGCATCACTTTGTCCCCACACCAATGTGGGACAAAATGTTCAACATAATCTTAAACATACATTCACACACACCCAAATATACTTAAATTTTATATATAACTATAAAATACATATATAAATCATATATAAGTTATTTATATTTAATTACATATATAAATATAATTAAAATATAGTTAAATCCGGTCCAACCGATCCGACCGGTCCGACCACCAAACCTGTAAGGCGTCCGGTTCGACGTCCGATCCGGTTCTGAAAACATTGGTTTAAAGGGAAGACAAGGAAAAAACTCATGTTTATCATCAGTGCATCCATAGAGAGAGAAAGCCCCCCTTTCTTTTCGACGCCAACCACCGCCTACACCGTCGTCACCTGCACCGCTACCCTGTGTACGAAATCGCCGGTCTATTGGCCGACCGTCGGGGTGTCGGTGGTGGTTCGGTTGTCTGGATGTATTGTTGGCGTTGGTAGGTGAGAGGCGGTTTGGGGGGTCGGGTTTGATATCGCGTACCACCATCACTGGTTCTTGAGACCATTGTTACATGCATCGGCATCGCCGCCAGCTTTTCAGGAACCCTAGGTGGCGATGCTCTTGTCTTCGCGATGCTATAGTAGTGGCGATGGTGGTTTTTGGTTGTTTCCTTTCTTAAAAAGAAAGTGTTCAGGGTTCAGTAATTTTACAATGGAAATGAACACTAATGGGGTGATTTGGGTATTTCACTGGGCGCAAGGTAGAACCTTTCTTTTAAATGGTTCTTCTTCATCGCCTCTTGTCTTCTACTGCTTCTGTACCTCCTCCGCCTGTCTCCTACATTTTATGACCTCACAACCGGATTCTATTTGTGCCAAACGCCACCATGCTCCGGCATTTGATTTGGTGTTTTCTATTTAGGCGATAATGGTTGGGATTATGTCGGCCATCGTCGCCTGATTCTGGCACGTTTGCTGGTTGTTGCATGCATCGGGGTTTGCTCCCATCTATTACTTAGACCGTCATCGAGTTCTTTCGTGCCCCGACACTTGCTGGATGGTTGCGCGCCTCTGGTTAGCGCCACCTTCGGCAAGTCAGTTGGCCGGTGGAGGAGCACATAGTGGGTGGTTAGACCCACCGCCACCAGTGGGTGTGCTATTCTGGATCAAAACCCTAAGTTGATGCTAGGAATCAATGACGATGCTTTCGTTTCATCTGAGATCTTATGTCGATGATGATGGGCGTAGCCTCATTTGAGACGGTATGGCACACTGATGGTCACGGTATTTTGTTATCTGGTGTCGATCGATATGTTCAGTTGATGATGATGACACAACCATCTGAGACTACTCATGATGTGTGTGGACATTCTTGCTTTCATTACATGGTTGAAACTATTTTACAGTTTGTAGTTGATGTAATGTTGTGTTTGATCGTTGTCTTCTTTGTTGTTGGTTGTGTCGATTGTGTTTGCATGTGTGTGGATTTTTATTTATTTGTTTTGGTTTGTGTTCCCTGACATGATTTATTAGTTTGTACTAGAAAGCATGTTGGATAAGATGGTTCCAAAATGATTTGAGGTTGTCTTATGGTGGTTTTCAGTTTTCAAATGTTTCACACCCTGTAGTATTAGCTTTGATTCTTTTTGGTATGTCCCTTCCGGTCACCATGGTTACACGGATCTGGTGATGATCTCTGCCGGTTGATGGTGTTTTTCATGTTGTTGGCCCTCTGTCACATTTTTGGTCACCACTATCATCATTGTTTTATTATGATGTCACACTTTCTATAGGCGTATCCGTTTGTTGCCGTGGCTTGGCAACCCTTTTATGGTGTGCAGCCACAACTGGATAATGATTCTGAGCCCCGTCAGAACAAAATTATTATTATTGTAGTCTGTTTGTTGTTTCCTTGTATGTCGCGCTATGATTGTGTTCCAAACAAAATCCTGGTTACCAAGGCATGGCAATCGGTTGTGGTGTGCAGCCGGTATAGACTTCGGTTCTGAGCCCATTGTCTTCTTTGCGAGATGCATATGGCTATGATGATTTTTCTGAGCCACAGTTAGCACTATCCACCACAGGCGCAACGCACGTGGACGAATTCAACTAGTTATTTATTATTAATCAATTGATGGGTTGTGCGACCCAATAAACTTTCTTGCATACCCACAGCCCACAGAACAAACAAGTGTAGAACCGGCTTTATGTGGCCCAACTAAACTTTTGGGTCACTAGTATACACGGATAAAGAGAGGTTAGCGGGTCAAAGGGCAGGAACAACCCTCCTAGGTCATTACATGCACGTTGCTTAGATTTTGAATTAGGGTCGATGACAACCGTGCTGCGTAATGGACAGAAGAGTAGTTGTAGTAGTGCCGGTCCTAAGTATTTTAGTGCTCTAGACGAGTTGGAAAAAAAGCCCTTAGTAAAATCATAATGATTGGAATGACATACCTTTATCTTCTTGGTGATTTCTTTGTTTATTACCTGAGCAAGAAAAAGTATCAACTCATGTTACATCTTGTGTCCAAGATAATGACATTAGTTGTTATTCGCCACACAAGTTAAAATTTAAACACCACTATCAATTTCCTTGGTTGGATTTTTGATTTTGGTGTGATGAAGTTTAAATCGGCTCTGTTCTTTTCCCATCGAGAATCGACTCTTTTTGTTCATCTGTTTTGTTCGACCGTTCCTGTCAACGATGTGTCACCAGGTCCAATCGACCTCTTTTTTTTTGTTTTTTCCGGTAGCAATTGGGATTTGAGCTTTTGTTTTCTAGGGAAGGGGCTTTTAAATGAGTTAATAAAATAGGCTATAAGCGGTAAGCCTATAACTAATAAGTTTGTTTAATCCATTCAAAAATATGCAAACGATTAAAGCCCAACTAGAACAACAATCAAATCCTTTAGTCCTTAGCAGCCCCAAACAAGAAGCCCAATCAACATATGCACAAAACACATTAATAAAAAAAACATAATACTACCTAATCATGTATTTGTATAGAAATGTAAAATGGAACAATATATTTCAAACAGCTCAGCCTAAGGTCTAGTGCCAAATGCATCAAGCGTTTACACCAGATGGATATTTGAGCATGATGACCAACTAACAAACCTTTTAAAAACATAAGCGAGTTATTTTTCCCAAGTGTTACTAATTAACAATTTTAATGATTCTAGCGTAGATTTTTCTCGTAAGAAAAGAAGCTCCACTTCTAAATGTTTAGTGCGGTCATTTAAAACAAGGTTTGCTGTAATTTTCATTGCAACTATATTGTCATACACAAGAGGAATTTGTAAAGCAATATTAATTTTCAATTAATCCAAAATGTCTAATGACCACAAAACCTCACGTGTTGCAACGCACATTGCTCGGCACTCAGCTTCTTCTGAGGACCGGTACTCTACATTTTACTTTTCCATTAGACAAGTGATTTACTCAAAAATATAGTGCCCCACTACGGATCTTCTTAAGCATGTTCACTTGATAGCTGATAGTAGGAGCATTACGGGTCGGTGAAGATAAGAAGGGCATATTGGTTGCATTCTTAGGAATTTCCGAATTTCTGGAATGCTAGGACTAAGTCATACGGTGTGGTGGTTGTTGGGGTGGGTTTTGGATCGAGAAAAGCATCAATATTAGCATCTTAAGGCGAGCGAAGGAAGGCGTATACGTCTCATAAGGTGTTTGGCTTGAACATTTTGACATATAGTACCTTTGATTTTGAGCTTTGATCCCCGTAGGAAATGTTTATAGAGAAGATCAAAAGCTTGCAATATTATATGTGAGAGCCAGTTTGATATAATGAAGTTAGCTCTTCCATGGCGTCATTGTACACAAATGTACCAAACCTGCTAGTGATGGAACAAACATTATAGACCCATATGGTAAATCTTGTACGACACATCCTTGAGTTTTCATCTAGTGATAGTGCAAGTAACCCATGAATATAAAATAAAATTTAAATATAAATTATGTAAATAATTAATTTTTAAATATTTAAATATATAAGGAATTGTGTGATAATAATTTTAATATAATGAAAATAGTATATATGAAGCAGGGGAAAGGTAAAAAGTTAATTTGGGTGGTTGGGTATAAGGGTGGCAATACTGGGCGCTGCAAAATTAATTAGAACTTATTAAGATCCTCAACTTGGGTATATAGAAACCGTTAGGATCCGTAATTCTTGGTCGTGGAACCAGTTAAATATAAAGATATACGAGTTATAAAACCAATTAAACTTGAAGACACACGAGTCACGGTAAACTCACAGTCAATTAATATGGTTCATAAGTGTTGAAATATCTCCTACAGTGAGATATGAGTATTTAAAATACATTGTTTTCCTCCGTTTGAAGAATGGAATATTTTGTCCGAAAGAAAACGTGACTAAATCCTCAAATTGACTATTAAAGCATTAAAAAAAGACCTTTGTTAATTTTCTATAAACTATATGATAAAAATTTCAAGTAAATACAATTGGGACCGAATCATTGATACCAACTAGGCTCACACGCCTAGGGTGTGTGACACATATCATCCTTGGATGACACGTGTTTGCTAACAAGGCGTAGAAGGCGACACGTGTTAGCACATGTGATTTTCTGATTGGATCAAATGGTCTCGGTCGCCGTGGCTGGATGGCAGACTACCAGCCCATTTGCGTAGTGGTCCGCAATGGACCCCTTGAACAAGCTATATAAACCTGCCTTCGGCAGACGAATTTTGGTGCACCAAACACGTGCCTTTTTGCCACTTGTACTTAAATACCCCTAAATTACCCCATGTAAGTTAGGGTTACACTCAATATGCTTAACAAACAGTTGTGAAAGTGCATAGAAGATATTAAGCAGTGATTCTGGGAGCCTGTTAAGGTAAACATGTTTTTAAAACTTCATTTGGATGCTTCATTTAAGTGCACAAAATGATTTCTAGTATGCTTATGAAATGTCTATATGAAATGATTACATTGTTATTAATAGCTTGATAACCATGTGCAAGTTAAATTATACTCGTTGCATATGCTACGGCCAACCAAAGATGTATCCAGAAGTTGGAACAATAAATATATTGAAGGATAGCATGCAAAGGAGATGATGTCATATGCATAAAGTGTAATTCAGGAGCAACCATTCATACATATTTAATTGGCTCATGAAAACTAAGGATAAGCATTATGCTTCGCTTTACATATCTAAGCAAAGTGACACTTGAGCTTGTACTCAACGACATTAATTTCCCTATAGCCAAGGATGGGCATGTGGATCTATCTTAGGAAGTCTTGCTTGGTCTTGCCTAAAGTCACCTTGTTTGACCTTATTAAAGAGCCTTGCATGGTCTCGCTCAAAAAAGCCTTGTATGCTCTCGCCCCAAGAAACTTGTAAGGCTCCGTTCCCGGGCACCTCACAGTTACTTATTCATAGCACTAAACATACATATTATTGTACTTTTCATAAAACATTGTAGCGGAAGTCATTGACAAAAACCATTCATTTTATTAATAATTACTGTTGTTATGCAATACAACATCGTTAAACTAGAAAAGACAACATTCTTTGATTGCATTACAAAACAACATTAACAACATGCGTGAATGGATGCCAGTCTTGTCCCGCCAAGTAGCCTTCCTGCCTGCCATCCTCAACAACCATTCTCTGTCAACTGAAAATGCAAAAAAGTCAGCGTTGCTGAGTGAGTTTTAGTTTAATGTATTTAAAATACTTCATACATTTCGTACATGAAAATATTCTTTTTCCTTAAAATACATTCTTTGCTTTCGCACATGATCATACATTATACATACAACAAAGTATAACTTTGTTCATCATTCTTTACCATACGTATTCATTCGTTTCGTACTTTCTCGTTATCGTTCGTTTCGTACTTTATCATTATCGTTCGTTTCGTACTTTCTCGTCATCGTTCGTTTGTACTTTCTCGTTATCGTTCGTTTCGTACTTTGTCATTATCTTTCACTGAGTCTAGATCCTGTCAAGCTTTTCCCCCATCGTGACCCAAAGCCACCATTCTAGGCACAAAGCCCCGTTCTAACTGGCATAAAAGCCGTATCATATCTTAGCACAAAGCCCGAGATTGAATGACAAGGATCTTGTTTCGTACTATGGGTTTAGTCACCAAGACTGATCCCCCTGTGTGTGTACCCTCACAGGTTAAAATTGCACATTATAAAACACACAGTTGAGCTAACAACTCATAAAGAGTTATGATGCTCCTTTAAATCTGCTTGTAAACCTTTTCTTTCTTTCATTACATTTCACTTTTCATCTTTGTTATCTTTCACTTCGTTACGTTATACTTTACGTTCATTCACACATTCGTCATACTACGTAAAGTAATAACATAATACTTAACGTATATTATATTATCATATAAATACGTTTTGAAAACCAATAAAAGATAAAATCTCATGCACCTATGCATATAACACATTTATCATCACATCATAAGTATGCTATGCATAAACCCTCACATATTTATGCTTATAATAGTCCAAAACAGCCTATAAGTCAAACTAGGGTCAAACCCTAAAATTCTGTTTTTCTCAAAATTTCAGAAAATTTTCTAAGTGTTGGGCGCATGGGAACTATTTGGGCGCATTAACCCTGTTTGGGCGCTTCTCCACTATGTAGGCGCATGAGTTTATACTTAACCATTTCTCACTTAGGCGCATGAGCCTCCTGGGCGCATGGGCATTATTTAGGCGCGATTGAACCTACACTTAGAAATTTCTAAGGCGTTTCTAGGCTCATGGGCTACTGTTTGGGCGCATCAACATCTACTTAGACTTTTAAGCCTATTTTTCAAGCGCGTGGACCCTATTTGGGTGCATGACCATGCTTACAATCTTTCTAAGGCAAAAACTTAGGCTCATGAGCCCCCTTTAGGCGCATGAACCCCAACTTATACATTTCTAATGTATTTTTCAGTCCCAAACATGATTTCAGCACGTTCTAAAACTTACACTACCATTTTAAGCCTTAATCTAGTATGCACAACCACAACACATAATCATACATACATTTCAAACATACGGTTATACATATATTTTTTTATAAACTATTTACATGCATTTTCAGCCCTGAAAACTTTTAAAATATGTAAAACATGGGGTCTAGAAACTCACCTTAGATGCTTTTAAGTTTCAAACTCTTTGAACTCAAATCTTTCAAAGGTTTCTTAACACCTACACATGTCAAGATATCCAACCGAGCACATATACACATAAGAACATGTATAATTCGGTTACATGGCCAAATCCATAAAACCAAACCAAAAACCCATAAAACACATACCAATTTTGATTTCAGTCCCCTTTTCCTTGAAAACCCGAGAGAAGCTTCACCTTTTTCTTCTTCTTTGTTTTCCAGTCGAAAAGCAGAAGTTGGTGTTGATATATGGGCGACCATACTTTAAATATTAATATAATATTTGACTTTTGTACTTATACACAAGGCCCCCCTCCACTTTTGCTCCTTATTTTCTTTTCTTTCATTATTATTTTTATTTTTCTTTTATTTGACTAGAAATTTTGGGTGTTACAAAACCCTACATAAAGGCTCAGATAAGGCCTTTTCTCTTTGCCTTAGGCCTATACTTATAGAGTTCATCTCACGGTTCTCCCATTGCAAACGGTTATACAACTTATTGTCACTATCTCATGAAGCTACCTATGCTCCATGACAATTACCTATAGAATTCCATGTTTTACCTTGGCATTTGCTACTAAGCTATCAAAGATAGATAGTCAAAACTACTTTCTCTTGTTATATGAAGGGAAAAACTTGTTTATCTACCTCATCCCTAATAGGCTTGTTGAGGGGTGGGCTAACCATTTTCCCTCACCATGTCAAATGGGATGACTAATTTATATATCAGTGCGTCGTGAACTTCAAGTTATTTGGGCATGATGATACAAACCATCTTTCTTCTATAATCTTCATTTATTCTAAAGAATGAAGAAAGAAGTTCTATGTCACAACCCTACTTATAGTGTAAACACCAGGATGTAATGGACGGGATCATCGTAACACATTGTGTGAATCCAAGGATCTCAATCCAGGAATTATCAGTATTAAAATAAAAACAAGTTAATGATCGCGGAATAATCATTAATTATTGTTTAATTGTGTTAATTGTTAATTGAAGAACACAAACACGATGTCACAGTAAATACGAACACAATAACTGATTCAAAAGTATTTCATTAATTATTGAGTAATGATTACAAAAGAATAATTATAAATACTATGAACATTGATTTCTTTAATCGAATGAATGTTGTTGTTGATGTGACGACAGCTAGGGTTGCACAATGATGTAATGTTGACAACCGTAATATTGCTTAATTGTGTTACTCGAGATGTGAAACCTAGGACTCATATTTATAGGCACATTGAGTCAGTTAAGGAAACACCGGATCTCTTGGGATTTGATGTTGTTGACTTGTTGACTTGTTGAGATTGAAATCATACAAGTGTTCTGGACTTCCGCTGGAGTCTTGTCTTTCGTAGGAGTCTTGTCTTCTGTAGGAGTCTTATTCTTCCGTAGGAAACTTGTCTTCCGTAGAAGTCTTCACTTCATCCAGTCCGTATCTTCCGTAGGAATCAAGTAATCCTTGGGTGGTGATGTTCATCCGCAGACAATATTTGAATGCTTGGTATTGTAAGAAACATATCTACGGAAGAACACAAATGTTCATCCATAGATGTTTCTTACACTTGGCCGATTTCAAAAATCAACCAAGTATAATGTTTTTGCCTATCATCATACAAAAAGCAACACATATATATATGGGTTAACCTATATACTCAATGCATATATATATATACTGATAATTAGTTATAATCATTTATTACAAGAATTGATTAAAGTTCTAAGCCTATACAAAATGATCTAGACCTATTCTTTCTAGATCTAACACATTGGTAATTAATAGATATGCATTAAATGATGAAAAACCAACGTGTCATGACATCACCTGACACAAACGGAGACTTTTGTCGCAATTAGTCAATTCCACGACAAACATAGTCAAACAAGTATAATGATTTTGAATCCCACAACTCGGGAACAAGTAAAGGTAAACATGTTCAACAATAATAACTTAAAGTAACATATAATTTCTTGAAATGCTAGAGCAAGTCTAAAATGTATTCCTTAGGGTCACTACTAAGGTATCCTCGATGATTGTTACCTAAAAAGATATGCTCAAAAGGTCAATACATTGATGTTAAGTTCGTAGGTTTAAATAATAAACAAAACTGGATGCGGTGTAGAAGTTTGTGACACATAAGTGTATAAAGTTATAAGCAAGCAATATCACTTGTCACCATGAGCCGCAGAACAAAACCTATTATGCACACACGGAACTTATCGCAACGTATTCACCCAAGTGTCCATTCATGACCATTGTTAGTCCAAACTAGTATTCTAACGAACAAGGGTGGGGGTGTCAATCCAATAGTACTATCCATTCATGCCCATCTCTATCTTGGGCCGGTTTAGATTGTTGCGTGATTCTCTCTCACACACACACAAACAAACAACATGGTGGAGGTGACAAGACAGCTAGGTAGGGGAGTGAGGTCGCCAGCCGAAAAATCACATGCTAGGGGGAAGGAACCGCTGGCAACAGGGTTGCAGGGGGTGAAAGCCGACATATACATATATATATGTTTGTTTTTAACAATTACGCTCTAGCCCCCTCATCTATCGATTAATTAATCCTTTAAGTTAAATCAAATGATGATTTAAACCCCAGACTATTAAATTTTAGTTTATATATTCCGAACTTTTAAATACGTATGCCTTTAACGCATCCATTTAGGTTATTTGTGTACACGAACTACAACGTGAAGCAAAGAAGGCATTAGTGCGTTCAAAGTTTGCCACTCCACGAGCGCAATTTGACAGCATTTACGCTAGTGAAAATAAGATACTACTACTACTACTGTTACTACTACTGCTACTGCTGCTACTACTACCACTACTAATGATGATGATGATGATGATGATGATGATGATGATGATGATGACGATGAGGATTATGACGAAGATGAGGATGATGATGACGATGATGAGGATGATGATGATGATGATGATGATGACGACGACAACGACGACGATGATGATGATGATGATTAGGATGATGATGATGATGATGATGATGAGGATGATGATGATGATGATGACGATGATGATGATGATGATGAGGATGATGACGATGACGATGATGAGGAGGATGATGATGATGATGATGACGATGATGATGATGATGACGATGACGACGACGACGACGACGATGATGATGATGCTGATGATGCTGATGATGATGATGACGATGATGATAGCGATGATGATGATGATGGTGATGATGATGATGATGATGATGATGATGATGATGACGATGAGGATGACGATGATGACGATGACAATGACGATGACGATGAGACGACGACGATGACAATGACGATGACGATGACGATGACGATGACGATGACGATGACGATGACGATGACGATGACGATGACGATGACGATGACGATGACGATGACGATGACGATGACGATGACGATGACGATGG
>BJCN01330611.1:0-10804 GCA_018326445.1 Flaveria brownii
TGATCGGGCTTACAGTTTCGCTGGACGTGCAAAAATGACAAACCAGCCCGTTTTTAACCCTAAATCTTAACTTTTTACGTCCAAATCCTTGGTTTATCATCCATGAAACTATATCTAACCTTTTTACACATTTTCATATGTAAAAATGTGACCTTTATGTGATTCTTTGAAACTTTTGAACCCAAAACCCGAGAAATTCAGATATGTTCTATAGAGGTGTTTAGAGGACAATCTTACCTTCATTTGTTGCTCCTTTCTTGTGTTTTGAAGCTCCAACTTGTAGATCTTCAATACCTTCCACAATAGCACACCAAATCCTTGGTTTTGTTTTCACTTTCTCTCTCTACTTTCTCGCTCTAGAAGCTTGGGGGCTAGGGTTGCAAATGAGGGGATGGAGGCTGGTCATGCATGTTTAAGGGCTGATTAAAGGCCCTTAAACCCATCAAAAACTAGCCCATTATTGTTAATTTAGTCCATAACCCACCTTTCTTTATTTATATTAATTAACCCTTAACATAGCCCATTATTATTAAATGGTTTGCTTTGGAAATTTCAGGGCGTTACAAGTCTCCCCCTCTTATTTAGGTTTTGTTCTTGAAACTTGTCAGTCAGTAAACAATTAGGGATAATACTGTCTCATCTCCTCCTCGGCCTCCCACGTAGACTCCGACGCCTTCCTGTGTCTCCACTATACTCGTACTAGTGGAACCACTTTATTCCTTAAGTGTTTCTCTTCTCGATCAAGGATGGCCACCAGATGCTCTACATAATTCAACCGCTCGTCCCCTCAATGTCTTCAAGCGGTACTACCACGTCATCATCTTCCAAGCATTTCATTAGACTAGATACATGGAATGTAGGACGGATTCCACTGAACTCATTAGGTAGCTCCAATCTGTAGGCCACCTCTCCCTCCCTTGCGATGATCCGAAATGGCCCAACATACCTCGTGCTCAACTTTCCCTGTTTCTAAATTCTGATGATTCCCTTCTAGGGAGATACCTTGAGCATAACCTTATCACCGACCTTGAACTCTATCGGCCTGCGCCTCTTATCAACATAAGACTTCTGGCGATCCTTTGCTTTTTTCATGAACGCTTTAATCTTATCTAATTTCTCAGTCATAACCTCAATCACTTCAAGGCTTCACAATTCCTTTTGCCCGATCTTACCCTAACACACGGGTGTCCTATATTTCCTACCGTACAACATCTCATAAGGTGGTATGCCAATGCTGGCATGGTAACTATTATTGTATGAGAATTCTGCCAACGGTAAGTGTTCATCCCAACTTCCTCCGAAGTTGATTACGCATGCTCGCAGCATGTCCTCCAATGTCTGAATTGTTCTTTCCGACTGACCATCCGTCTGGGAGTGGTAAGCCATACTGATATGCAGTCTAGTCCCCATTGCATCGTGAAATCTCTTCCAGAATTTGGACGTAAACCGCGTGTCTCTATCAGAAACAATAGACACTGGTACACCATGACGAGCCACGATTTCGTTGATAAATAGCTCTGCCAACCGCTCAGAGGAATACGTCTCACGAATTGGCAGGAAATGAGCGCTCTTCATTAGACGGTCTACGATCACCCAGATTGCGTCACACCCCCTCGTCGTACGAGGTAACTTGGTGTTGAAGTCCATTTTGATGTGCTCCCATTTCTATTTAGGAATGTCCAGAGGCTGGATCTTCCCGTATGGCTTTTGATGCTCTGCCTTTACTTGTAAGCAAGTCAGGCATTTGCCCACGTACTTAGCCACATCACGTTTCATTCCCGACCACCAGTAATCTCTCTTCAAATCCTAAATCATCTTTGTGGCATCGGGGTGGATGGAATATCAGGTCTTGTGAGCCTCATCCATGATCTTCTCCCTCAGATCCCCATAGAGAAGGAACCATATCCGCCGAGTTGGGTTCTAACACCAAGGGTGTTTTCTCCTAAGTCTGATTCCTATCCTTTCATCCTTTTAGAGTTGACTCTATTACCTTTCAGCGCTTCATCTTGGAACTCTCTCACTTGCTTCATAACATCGGGCGTCATGATCAACTGATAAGCCTTCACCCGGATCGGTTCGGGCCATCACTTCCGGCTAAGGGCATCAGCAACCACATTCGCCTTACCATGATGGTAATGAATTTCTCAGTCATAGTCCTTAATCAGTTCCAACCACCTCCGCTGTCTCATGTTGAGATCCTTTTGCTTGAAGAAGTACTTTAAACTTTTGGGGTCAGTGAAGATGGTCCACTTACACACCATATAGGTAATGCCTCCAAATTTTCAATGCGAACACCACAACAGCCAACTCTAAATCATGGGTAGGATAATTGGCTTCGTGGACCTTTAATTGTCTAGAAGCACATGCTATCACCTTCCCCTGTTGCATCAACACGCAACCCAATCCTGCATATGAGGCATCTGAGTATAGCACTAGGTCCTCGTTCCCTTCAGGTAACGTCAAGACAGGAGCTTGAGTTAACCTCATCTTCAGTTCAAGGAAGGCGTTTTCCTAATTTGGGCCCCATTCATACTTTACATCCTTACCGGTCAACTTAGTCAAAGGAGAAGCTACCTTGGAGAAATCCTGTATAAACCTCCTATAGTAACCCGCCAAACCTAAGAAACTACGAATCTCGGATGGCGTCTTCGGGGATTCCCACTGCATCACCGCTTCAACCTTCGCAAGGTCCACTCTGATCCCCTCAGGACTAACCACATGGCCAAGAAATTGGACCTCTTAGCAAAAATACGCATTTGGAGATCTTAGCATATAAGTTCTCTCTTCTGAGCGTCTCCAATACTTCTCGAACATGATCGGCATGCTCCTTTTCACTTTTTGAATAAATCAAAATATCGTCGATGAACACTATCACTGATTTATCCAACATCGGCTGACAGACTCGATTCATAAGATCCATATAAGCAGCTGGCGCGTTGGTTAGACCCAAGGACATAACGAGAAACTCGTAGTGTCCATAAATCGTGCGGAACACTGTCTTAGGAATATCTTGTTCTTTTACTTTCAGCTGATGGTAGCCAGATCATAGGTCTATCCTTGAAAACCAGCTGGCACCCTAGAGCTGACCGAATAGGTCGTCGATCCTGGATAACGGATATCGATTCTTTACAGTCAACTTATTAAGCTAGCAATAATCAATACACATCTGCATGCTACCGTCCTTTTTTACAAATAAAACTAGAGCACCCCATGAAGAGATGCTCAGTAGGATGAAGCCTTTGTCAAATAGATCTTGTAATTGAGCCCTCAACTCTACCATCTATGAAGGAGCTAGACAATATAGTGCTTTAGCGACTAGCTGTGCTCCCAGTAACAAGTCAATTTGGAATTCGATTTCGTGATCCGGCGGCACACCTGTCAGGTCTTCGGGGAAGACGTCTGGAAAATCGCGCACCACCTGTACGTTGGATAATTGTGGCTCTGGCGTATCCACGTCCCTCACATAGGCCAATAAAGCACTGCACCCACGCCTCAAGTTCTTTTCAGCCATGATCATCGACACCACTTTCGGTACACCGCACGCTCTATCCCCACGAACCGTAATTGAGATACCATTGGGTGTGGTTAGGCTAATTATCTTTTTACTACATACTATATTCGCTTCATAGTCGGCAAACCAATCCATGCCTACCACCACATCAAAACCTCGCCATAATATGCAATCTAGCAGGGAACTTATAACCTTCCAACCCTATCAGGCAACCCTCAACTACCTCAGTCACCTTGGTGGACATACCAATGGTTGTTTCTACATAAAAGGGCTCATCTATCTTTCTACTCTGATCATGCCACAAACAATAAATGACAGTACACATAAAACTCCTACTAGCACCAGAATCAAAAAGCACAGAAGCATATTCATGGTCCACTAGAAACATACCTGAAACTACTTCTGGGTCTCGCGAGTCATGTTGAGTTCCCTCACCTTCGTCTTCTACCCGTCCCCCTTTCCTTTATCTCCAGCTTTGGCAGCTCCTGATCCCTATGCTTTTCCTTTCTTATAGTCTCTTCAAAGATGACCCATCTCACCTCACTGGAAACACCTTGCTGCCTTACAATCCTTAACATAATGGCCCTCGCTGCCACATTTGAAACACTTTCCAGTTCCTACTCTACACTCACCTAAGTGACCCCTCCCACATTTGTTGCAGACACTACCTTCGCCCGTATTCCCTCGGCTCCTCGATTGATCCTCCACTCTCACCCTCTTCTCCCCAAACCTGAAGTTGTCACCCTTAAACCTCTTCCCATTTCCATTTTTGTTCCCACTCCATTTCTCTACCTTCTTCTACACTGGCGCCGGATTTCTTTCATCATACAATCTCCCGGCTAAATGCACCATAAACCTGAACGTGACCGGTCTGGCTGCAAGCATGTTCCTCCTAATGTCAACCGATAACCCCTGCATATATCGCTTGATCTTTCGGGACTCTGGGCTCGCCATTTCTAGCACAAACCTTGCCAATTCATTGAACTTAGTCGTGTACTGCTAGTGCGTCATGTCCCCAGCTTCCAAGTACATAAACTCCTTCTCAATTTTTTCTAACTCTCGATGTGGGCAGTACTCCTCCAGCACCAACTCCTTCAATTCAGACCATCTCATCCTGGCTATCGCTCGTCGGCCCTCGGCTTGGACGATATTGTCCTACCAGCACAATGCCGAGTCAATGAACAAATGTGTGGAGAATTTCACCTTCTGGTCCTCACGACACTCACTGATATCAAGGACGGCCCCATCTCCCGAACCCATCGATGGGCGGCTGTGGCATTGCCGTTGCCATTGAAGGTTGGGGGTTTGCATCTTTGGAATTCCCCATAATTGCATCCCTTAGCGGTCTCATTCAAGTCTTCGCCCTCACTGTCGTCACTGTGAACCACCACCCTAGGAGATGAGGGTCCCTTTTTAGACTCCTCAATTGACTTCTCAGCTTCCTTTTCTGCCCTCCTTCCCTTCTCATTCGTCTTTTCTGCTTCTTTCACCGCCTTGATTACCTCGGTTACCACAGAGGGAAAGACGTTCCTCATCACATTGTAGACCTCATCCGTAATGGCCTCCTTCATTGTGAACTTTAGGGAGCTGCTGCTTCACCCTCATGGTGACTATGCAGCTCAGATTCTTCATGTGTAACCTCAGGAACTTTAGCTTTGCTCCTGGTGACACGTGGTGTAGTAGTAAGACCACCACGAGGACGTCCACGCGTAGCTTTCCCAAATTTCCCGCCTGCCATATCTAATACCTATAAGATTCAAACACCTAAATGGTCATTCAAGATAATTGCTCAGATCATTACAACTATTATAAGTCCTTAATTACAGTGGTCAAGTGTGATTAACTACTTACGTTACCCTTCTGTCCCAAGCAATCTCTATCCTAACACAGGTCAGTATTCCAATCTACAAGCATAAAAACAAATAGCACACACACATAGTACCAGTTTACTTGAAAACTTTTACCTGATGGCATGTAGCTACATGGGTTGCCATCCTTCATTTGGTCCTATTTTTAATTTAAGTTTAGGTTTGGATAATGTTTTACCCATTTCTCTTAAACTTTGGGTTTGATACCAACTTGTAAGGCCCCGTTCCCGGAAAGCCTCACAGTTGGTTAATCATAGCATAAGATAACTTTATAAACAAAACATTGTAGCGGAATTAAATAAACATTCATTTAAAACTTGTAGGTCATGTAGTAATCGTACATTTGTCTCCCAAATAAAATAAAACATTGTACTTTTCAAACAATAGAAAATGATTTCATAAACATGGATGCCATTCATCGAACGCTAAGTAGCTTCCATCTCTGTGCCATCCTCAGCATCAACCCTTACCTGTCAACTATTATGCATAAAAGCCAGTTTTACTGAGTAAGTCCTAGTTTTAAGCAATATAACAAAATATATACTTTTCTTCCTTTTAGGATCACGCATACATCATAACATATAACATTTCTTGCGATGTATCGCATCATTAAACATGTTTATTATCTTCCTTTGATTCTTTCATTACCTTCTACTTCATCTTAAATGAGATTGCATACAGCAAGAGCCCCCTGTTGATCGACAACGAATGTCGATCCCTGTCGGTACACATAAACGCGGTAGCTAACCCCTGATAGTTGATCCACAATGCAAGGCACATGGCCTGCTCATGAATACCGATGAAGTCCATCATAATGGTTGCAAGACTTTTCATCATCGTATGGGCTCAAGGGTAACATTACTTTAGTTCCACTTTTCATGAGTTTTATCTTCCACTTTAATTTATAATACTTTACTTACTAAGTACACAACACATCGAGTACAGTTTACCATGGAGCATAATTATCATCAGGAAGACAGGATAACATAACACCGTATAACCGACCCTCCGTGGGACAGCGGGGGTTCAGGGGAGGCAACCCCTGATAGCAGGGTTCTAGGGGCAGCAGCCGCCAGTGGGGTCCAAGGGGCAATGCCCCTGGCTGGGGTCGGGCAGCCAGGTCAGCGTGAAAAATTTTTGTTTTAAGGACTTTATATAGCATATTTTGTTATAGTAAAATTTAGTTTCATGTTAAAACCCCATGAAATATTTACCTTGAAAACCTTAGGTTTAGTATACATAATAGCCCCAAAAACACGGAAAAACTTTTAAATAAGGGGATCTAGAACTCACCTGGTCAAAGTATATAATTTCACGACTAAGCTTCCTAGGCTAGATTCGCACTACACAACCTGGACATAAGTCAACACTTAAATAGGTCATTTATATGCAATTTTGCTGGCAGTTTTGCTGGTAGGCTCGCTGGCAGTTTCGCTGGCAGGCTCGCTGGCAGTTTCGCTACCAGTTTCGCCCAGCAGCTTCACATGACAGTTTCGCTGCCAGGTGAACCCAACTTTCATTGGAATTTCCTAGGTTCGCAGGTTCTACTGGTCGGCTAGGGCACTAGCGAAATTACCAGCGTGGGAATTCTCTTAGTTTCACTGGATGAGTCCACAGTTTCCCTGATTGGGCTTACAGTTTCGCTGGACGTGCAAAAATGACGAACCAACCCATTTTTAACCTAAAATCTTAACTTTTTACGTCCAAATCCTTGGTTTATCATCCATAAAACTTTATCTAACCTTTTTACATGTTTTCATACGTAAAAATGTGACCTTTATGTGATTCTTTGAAACTTTTGAACCCAAAACCCTAGAAATTCGGATATATTCTACAGAGGTGTTTAGAGGGCGATTCTTACATTGATTTGTTGCTCCTTTCTTGTTGTTTGAAGCTCCAACTTGCTGATCTTCAATACCTTCCATAATAGCACACTAAATCGTTGAGTTTTCTTCACTTTCTCTCTCTAAAAGCTTGGGGGCTAGGGTTACAAATGAGGGGATGGAGACTGGTCATGCATGTTTAAGGGCTGATTAAAGGCCTTTAAACCCATCAACACTTAGCCCATTATGGTTAATTTAGTCCATAACCCACCTTTCCATATTTATATTAATTAACCTTTAACAAAACCCATTATTATTAAATGGCTTGCTTCGAAAATTTTGGGGCGTTACAGATTATTTCTTTTTCAATCTTTACTCCCCCTAAACTTTTAAGTTGACAAACTTAAGTTTATTTGTGTTGCAAATAGAGTAAATCAGTCATTATCAACATGCCTGCACACAGAAAATCATGCAAAAATAAAAATAAATCATAGTAAAAGTCTAGTATATACATATTGAGTGACATGTATGCAGTGAGATCATATCAGTTAAGATCAGCACATTAAAATAAACAAATTATGGATAGTCATAGACAGTGATTAAATCCTGATCAAGTGTGTTCCAGGACAGTGATTCCACAGCAAAGGAGACACGAGATCTAAGGACAGGCAATGAGGGTTTTTGGCAAAAGTGTCAGTACACTTACTTTTTCAATTTTTGGATTGATTAAGGTTTGAATAGATATGCCATTATGTTACCCACACTTAGACTTACAGAGATCAACCATCATCAAGATATGCAAGAAAGAATTTTTTCTCAACTTATTAACCTAACATATACTTATAACCAAATCTCATATTTATGGTAAGAAGAGAATTATCATCAATAAACCATGTCATAATCTCTAAACCATCCTTTTGAATGGATTATGCATATTAGCATCTTTTTCATCAGGTGAGAATATCCAGGTCTGTAATGACTTACAACAAAGGATATCTCAACACTTCAGTTCTATGATGACTCTTAATAGAGAAGTGAACAAATGCTTTAAACAAATCTCATGGTTATTCATATCACCAACAGGTGTGACGTTGTAACTTTACAATCAATCTATCAGATAAGCCAATACTACTCATTGATACTAAGATGAACACACATAAATGCATAATTGATTTAGTTTAATCACAAGAAGTTACTTTTTCTACATAATTGCATGAGTTTACCTACACAACATATCTGATCACGTCAAACTTTATTAGCGAGTGAAATATGCAACATATCAAAACCAATGTACTATCATTTCCCACATATTGCACAAATAGATTCATTTCTAAAATAATATATGAACAAAGAGACTATTTTTGTAATTTTTGTTTTAAAGTTTTATATTTTTTTACTATTTTCTATTGTTGTATTTTCTTTTTCTTTTTAACACACACACACAATATATATACAATCAGGCAATCAACGTTGATTGTTTCTCTTGGAATTTTATTGTTTAGATAGGAGAGGGTTCTTTTCATTTTTATGATTCAAACAATAAAATGAAACTCAAGCATGTAATTAAACATGATTAATGAGACCAATTGACTCGACCAAATACTCAAACCGATCTGGTAAGAAGGCTTTTATAAATACATTAGCAAACTATTTTTAAGTTGATATTTGAACCAAAATTATTAAACCTTTTTCAGTGTTATCTCTAAGAAAATGATATTTAATTTTGATATGTTTTTTTTGAATGTTCGACAAGATTAGCTGTAATAAACATAGAGCAGTGTTATCAATGTAAATAGGAGTTTTAAGACAACTGAACCCGTAATCCAGCAGTTGGTTTTGCAACTAAAGGATTTGAGAACATACTGCTCATGCAACTATGTACTCAGCTTCTGAAGTTTAAACGGATACATTTGTTTGTTTCTTACATTGCCATGAGACTAATCTGGGACCCAAAAACTAGCAACAACCCGTTGTAGATTTACGATCTTCGCAACATCCCCCATAGTCACTATATGTATATCCATGTAACTCAAAGTTTCCTTCATAAGGATACCATAACCTTAGAGCCGGTTTTCCTTTGAGATATCTTAATATGCGTTTGACAGCGATATGGTGATATTCCTTCGGGTCTGATTGATACCTGGCATAGACACAGACAACATACATTATATTAGGTCTGGATGTAGTAAGATACATCAAGGAACCAATCATAGATCTGTATAAAGTTTGGTCAATAGATTTTCCTTTCGGATCAGGTTCAGTCTTGGTATTGACATTAGTTGGAGTTCTGATGGATTGATAATCTTGTAGTTTAAACCTTTTCAATAGATTTTCAACAAATTTCTCCTAATTAAATAAAAATTCAATCTGCAGACAGTTTCACTTGCAAACCAAGGAAAAAATTAATTTCTCCTATAGAACTCATTTGGAAATAAGACTTCATGATTTCTTCAAATTCATTGCACAATTTTGGACTTGTGGAACCGAATATGATATCATCAACATATACTTGAACATATAAGAGATCATCATCATCCTTCTTTATAAACAAAGTCGGATAAATTTTCCCTCTTGTGTATCCGTGCTGGATCAAATGTTGTGACAATATATCATACAAAATTCTAGGAGCTTGATGAAGACCATACAATGCTTTACTAAGCTTGTACACACGATGAGAATATTCTTAATCTTCAAAACCTAGAGGTTTCTTAACATATACATCCTCAGTGATTGGTCCATACAAGAAAACACCTTTACTTCTATCTGGTACACCTTGAATTTCATATATGAAGCATAAGCCAGGAAGACATGAATTGCTTCAAGTCTTGTAAGTGGAGCGAATACTTCATGATAATCTATTGCTTCTTCTTGGGTGTAACCTTGTGCAACGAGTCTTGCTTTGTTGTGAACAACAATTCCTTAATCATCTGATTTGCTTCTAAACAACCATTTTGTGCTGATGGCATTTTCTCCTTTAGGTAAATATACAAGCTTCCACACTTCATGTTTGTGGAACTGTAATAACTCTTCTTGCATAGCCTCAATCCAACTATTGTCCTTTAAAGATTCTATGATGTTTTTAGGGATAATTTGTGATAGAAAACACGAGTATAAGCAAAGATTTGCTTTTTCGGAATGACTCCTCGTAGTTCTCTTATTCAATGGACCTATAATCTGGGACGTAGGATGGATCTTGTGAACACGAGACGTTGGAATCTCATCTTCTTGAACATGAACATCTAGATTAGTCTGGTTTAAGTTAGAAAGCTACTACAATAAGTTTGAAGTATGTGGAGTGAAATTAAGAATTTGAGTCGATGAGTTGATAAAATAATCAAGATGATCAGTAGCAACTACAACAACTACATCATTAGAAACTGATGAAGTGCCAGAATCAGGTTCAATAATTTCAGGACCATCATTAGGAAAAGGTTGTGAAACATTTGAATGATTAGAATTTGGAGGATTTTGAGCTTGATGCGATTGTGATTGATTATTAGATTCAGAACGAAATATAGAATCTTTGACAAATGAAAAGAAAGGGTAATCAGGGCTTGAATCATCCATATCATCAGAATCAGAATCATCACTAAAAGATCCTA
>BJCN01330613.1:1441-16429 GCA_018326445.1 Flaveria brownii
CTAGATGCCAATGTTGGGTTTGTTGGACCACTATCAAAGTTGTTTAACCATTTAAACATGAAAACGCAGTGGATTAAAGCCTTAATATTATGATTCATAATCTGAAAATTAAGGTTAATAACTTAACATCAACAAACCCAAGAACATAGGATCGTTTATGTGTGTTTGAGCTAGCTATCAAGATGAAACAATAACCAAAACAACACTTACAAAACACCTTTTGTAGAGCTGCTGGAAATCGAGATTTTGATGAAGAAGATGAGGTTCTTGAATGACCAAAACACCAAGGAGAGGTGTCCTCAAGCTACCATAACCACAAGCATCAAACAAGCACCCTTTTGCTAGGATTTTGACACCAAATTCGAACCAAGATGTGCTGAAAATCCGTTTTTCAGCTTGTATTTTCTTCAAGAAGCTAGAGAGAATATGTTCTTGGTGATCTTTGCATGTGAGAGAGAGTGAGAGATGGAGTGTTGGACAATTCCAAGAGTTTCTCTTCTCAAGACAAAAGGAATTGCACAACTCCATAAAGGGGGCGGCCAAAATAGGCCCTTCAAAAGGGTTTTCCCCCAAAAACTATTAAAACAAAATGTTTGTAAGTTAATTTATGAGTTATGTAATTGACCTATTAATTATATGACTTTTACACTCTCTTATTATTTGATGTCATTTGACCAAAACAAATAACATTACAAATAATACTCATGGACAAAATATCCCAATAAGTTGTTCCATCTCATATGCAACTTATTTAGAAAACCTATTTTCTAAATTGGTGTAATTATTTAATTGTATGATCATATCATTAATTAAATAATAATTGGTGTTTGCTAAGCTTGTTATTGGGTATGGCCCGACTTGGATCATGACGTACTAACCACATCAATGTTCTATGTGTCTTGGGCATAAAGAATCCAACATTAATGATGACACAGTAGTGTCTCCATTGTCTAGAAAGAGAGAACATGAATTTCCTTATAATATCCATTTTCTCTAGCTTTACTCCAACATCCACTAGAGTGTCCAAAATCTCGACATACCTGAAGTATTGTTGAGTCATGGTTTCACCTGCTTTGAAGGTGAAATTCTCAAACTGTTGCTTTAGGAGGTCTTTCTTGTTTTCTTTGGCTTCTTTAGACCCCTCATACATCAGCTTCAGTGCATCCCACAGTTGCTTGGTAGTTTTGCACTTCTTAAAGCCTCTGTAGATAGCATTTGGAAGAGTAGTTTGGAGAGCAGTCATGGCCTTTTAATCTACATCTATTCTTGTAAGGTCATTTTTGAAGGCTGATGCAATCAAAGCATCCTAAGGCTTCCTGTATTCATGCACTTAGTACAAGGTAGAAGTTTCTTTGGAAGTTTTACACTATGCACAATAAATACTCTAAGTTTAAAATCTTCCGAAGCCAAAGACCAAATCTTCCGAAGCCAAAGACCAAATCTTCCAAAGCCAAAAGATGAAGTATTTCGAAGCTTCAATCACAAAGTCTTCCAAAGCCAAATGAAGTAAATACTAATGTCTTCCAAAGACAGAGGAGGACATGCTTTTCTCAGATGTACTTTTGCATAAAGGTGAACCACTTTCCGCTGCAACTTTAAAGACTCACCAACTTACATGAGTTGGTGAAAAGGTCCATGCTTTTGCAACTGTACATTAAGGTCTTGAGTCTGTAACTTTCTACTTTATGTACTTTTTTCCTTTTTGTAATATATTAGGATGTGAGCTATGGCATGTCATAGTCACTAGTCAAAAGGCAAATCTGCCTTTTGACTCTACATTGATTTAGTTGTCGTTCAATGTTCCAACTAGCTTTCCAAGTATAGCCGGATGTAGAGTGTAGTACAAAGTATCTCAAGGTCTTGTTCTTGAGTTCTGTCTCACTGTTTACTTATGTTCTTTGTATCTCTTTCTTAAATTCGGTTCCCTATTTGAACTATTAAGTGTTCTAACACTCTTTTCATTGGAGACAGATTGTATTGACCTACCTTAACCGGTCCTGCAATTAGTATCAGAGCATTCCAGGCTCTTGATTGTAAGATCTCACTATCTTAAATCTCCTTTCACAAAAAAACTTAACATCCCAAATGGTAGCTTCTAAGCCTAATATGGAAACCTGTACCATGGTAAAGTCCCTACTTATCACTCCTGATGATTTTGATACTTGGTGCCTAAGAATGGAAGGTTTCATCAAGTCACAAGATAGGAGGATGTGGGAGTTTGTTACCTCAGGACCTTACATTCCATGGACCTCTTCAGCTACTGTTGGAGGTGGTATGATACTAAAAGAAGTGGTTGACTACTATGAAGAAGATAGAAAAAGAATAGATGTAGATCAAAAGACCATGACTGCTCTCCAAACTACGCTTCCCAATGCCATCTATAGAGCCTTCAAGAAGTGCAAGACTGCCAAGCAGCTCTTGGAAGTACTAAAGCTGATGTATGAGGGGTCTAATGAAGCCGAAGAAAACAAGAAGGACCTCCTGAAGCAGTAGTTTGAAAATTTCACCTTCAACACAGGTGAAACCATGACTCAACAATACTTCAGGTATATTGAGATTGTGGACACTCTAATGTATGTTGGAGTAAAGCTGGATAACAAGGATACTGTGAGGAAATCCATGTTCTCTCTTCCTAGACAATGGACATACTATTGTGTGGTCATTAGGAGGAATAAAAACCTTAAGACCCTTACTCTTACTGAGTTATATAGCATCCTCAATGGCTACTAGATGGAGATGAAGATGTAAAATCCATCTAGTAACCCTAACAATTAGCAGAGGTCTGCCCTGTATATGGTTAAAAGGGATTATAAAGAACCACAACACCATTTCAGCTCTTACCCTGATAACTCACCAAAAGGCCATTTCATCACCTTCCCAGAGACACCAAGGGAAACCTACATACACGGAGGCCCATTCCAAGAGACAAGCTCATCACAGGCCTTTATGTCTTATGATGAAAGCACATGCAACTTCCTTTTCACCCTTGAAGATTTGGACTGTATTCATTCGGATGACCTAGAGTATATGGAAATAGTCCAAGATATGGCTCGTCTCACTCATAAAGCTAAGAAATTCTACAAGAGGACAAGGAGCAAGTTTCCTAGTAATGTATCCAATGGAAAATTTTTGCTGAACAAAAGCAAAGTGTAGTGTTACAATAGTAACCAAATAGGACACTTTGCTAGGGAGTGCAAGGCACCAGGACAAACGGTGGTCAAGCACAACCTAAGCCAAACTATATTGAAGGAGCTCCACATACTAAGAAGCCCAAGTAGCAAGCTGCAGTTGCTGTTGAAGAAGGATACATTGATTGGAGCTTCCAGGTAGAAGATGTGTCTCCCAACCAAGCACTAATGGCAGGTCTTGATGAAGCCAAGGTATTGGAATGTCTTTGTACTCCAGAATGAATTGCTAAAGTAAATAGATATAGGTCCTATAACATAGAGATAAGATCTGATCTTGAGTCTTTCAACATCTTAAAATCTGATTTCAAAAGATCTGAAAATGAGTATAAGTTAAAAAATAAAATACTTAAGGAAAACCATTTCAACTCTTAAACATGAGCATACCAACTACACGACTCAAATCAAAGATCTCTTCACTAAGTTAACTGAGTGCCAGAATGAGCTTGTGATCTGCAAAGCCAAGGCAAAGAAACATGTTCTTGAAGAAGAGACCTTCAAGAACATAATATTCTCATCCTCGCATGCCAAAGTATATTATCAAAACAAACAGGGACTAGGATCTAGTGAGATAGCTCCTCCACACACTCTATTGTCTATAAGATTTCCCAGGTGTGGAACTAGACAAGATGAGCTCCCATCCATATATCCTAGTGATGAAGTGGATGAAGAGGAGATAGTGAAAGATAGATCTGGGAAGAGTGAAAAAGATCATCCTAACAAGGGTCACTATTCTCCTAAGGAGACAAAATAAGTCAGGGATGACAAAGCAGCCAAGAGAAGATCAAAGAGAGCTCAAGATATCAAGGCCACCTTCAACTTCAAGCAGAAACAAGTTTTTATGTCTACAGGTAAGAAATGGTGAATACTGAGGATACAACTTTGAACTTTTGTACCAAGAGTTCAAGTTCATGTCCAATTCATCACTGTGAAGGAGTGAAGGTTGATCAGCTGTGTAACACTGCTACACAACATGAAGCAACCACCTCCAAAGGCAAGCTTCAAACTAGGAGGCTTGCTACAACATCTGAAAGGATATGGATGGAGATGGAAAGTGATCAAACTCAGGCTTCCATTCACAAGAAGACCCTCAGAAGAAAGCAAATTGATTGCATTATGTGTGGCAGTACTTCTCATCTTCCTAAGGATTGCTTCTACAATCCCATAAGTACTGTCAACATAACAAGGAAGAAGACTTCTGAGGGGAATAAGAAGAATAAACCCTCGGAAGAAATCTTTGTTTCTTTTGAAAATGAAGACAAGTGAAAATTGCCTTTAGAAGATATTTTGCTCTCAGAAGAAAGGAATGCTTCCAAAGCACTAAAGCCTGTTGCAGTGAAAGCAAGATCTTCCGAAGGGTCAATCACCAAAACTTCCGAAGCACTAAAGCCCGCTATAGTGAAAGGCCTACTGATTGAAAGTTCTTTACTAACAACAGCAAATGATCCCCAAAGTCTTAGCATAAGATCATTTACTGTTACATTGTCTTCAGTTTATTTTGAAGAGCCCAAGACCAATGAGGCTTGGGTTTCCAAATCTAACTAACTCTCTTTTATTGTGAAAAAGAAAGAGTTTACAAGTGATGGTCACTGCGTTGCATGACTAAACGGGAAACAACACTTCGTGTCTCACAGGCCAAAGGAAAAGAACTCTATCACTACTCCCTTACACTTATTACACATGGATCTCATTGGCTCCACCAGTGTAATGAGTCTAGGAAGGACCTCATATTATTTACTGATCACAGATGATTTCATAATATTCACTTAGGTTTTCTTCCTTAGAACTAAGGATGAGACTCCTGAGATCTTGAAGAACTTCATTCTGAAAATTAAGAATCAAAGTGATCACAAGGTCAAGATCATAAGATGTGATCAAGGAACTGAATTCAAGAACCAAATCTTTGACACATTTTATGATGAAAAGGGTATTAAAGACAATATAGTGCTCCTATCAGCATAATAATGACAAATCAAGCTGATACATCTGAAGTGCCTGAAAGTTCCAGCTCAGAGGCACAAAACATAAATAAATGAACTTCAAATGTTGGAGGACATTGTGTGGTGACAGTGATCAAGAATTTCTTGATGCTGATAACAACTCCATTGATGACAACATCAATGATGTCACACACTCAATGGATAAAGCTTCTCTTGATATGTGTGCTGATGTGGTGGAGACACTTCATTGCCATATCTAAACTTCTCAAATTTAGCTCTGTCTAATCAACTTGCTGTGATCCCTCAACTTAGGATCCACAAGTCACACCCCACCACAAACATCATTGGAGAGGTTGAAAAAGGGGTGAGGACAAGAGGACAAACCCATGACAAAAATGCTTGTCTATACTCTTGTTTCATGTCCCAGATAGAGCCAAAGAAAGTTGATAATGCTTTGAAGGATGGAAGTTGGGTTGAAGCAATGCAAGAGAAGTTGCTTCAATTCAAAAGACAAAAGGATTAGAACCTATGCTCTCTTCCTTAAGGGAAGACTATCAGTGGAACCAAATGGGTGTTTAGGAATAAGAAAGATGATAGAGGACTTGTCATCAAGAACAAGGAAAGACTTGTTGTTTAAGGCTACACACAAGAATAAAGAATTGATTACATTGATGTCTTTGTTCTTGTAGCACTACTCAAAGCTGTTAGGATATTCCTGGCGTTTGCTGCACCCAAGGATTTCAAGGTCTACCACTTTATGTCAAGTGTGTATTTTTATATGAGGTGATTGACAAATAGTTGTATGTCAAACAACCACATGACCTTGCAGACGAGATCATCCTGATTATGTCTGCAAGTTTGACAAAGCTCTCTATAGGCTGCATCAAGCTCCAAGGAAGTGGTATGAAACACTATCTTAGTATCTCTGTCAACATGGATACAAGAGGGTTACTATAGATAAAACTCTCTTCATCAAAGGAACAAGGAATGACTTGGTGTTGGTTCAAGTATATATAGATGACATTATCTTTGGGTCAACTAATCCAAAGCTCTGCAAAGATTTTGAGAAGCCGATAAAGAATACATTTGAAATGAGTGCCATGGGGGAACTCAATTTCTTTCTAGGAATTCAAGTGAATCAAGTTGACAATGCTATCTTCATAAGTCAGTCAAAGCATGTACACGAAATACTTACAAAATTTAATATGAATGAATGTAAGGTTGAAAAGACACCCATAACTAGAAACCACTCCCTTGGACCTGATCTTATGGGGGAGTGTGTAGGTGAACATCTTTACAGGGCTATGTGTTGAAGCTCTTGAAGATTAACATTTAGTCTTTAGTTGTCTTTTGTATAGTTTTGTCATAGTTTAGGGACTCTTTATATAAATAGTAGTTCCTTATGTTTATTGATAGTATAAATAGGTTAGATATGTTTTGTGTAGGTAGACTAGATACAAGAATTAGTTTAACGAACTTGTATATGCTTCTACACTTGTATTGTCTTTGCTACTATCAAATAACAACTATGAATTTTTCTTATTTGTTTACATTGATTTGATTACTTGTGGATGTTTTTATTGAATTTCATTCTAATATCATCATAGATTGATTCATTTGATCCTACTAAGTGATATCAGAGCTGTTGGTTCAGCGATTGAGTTTGTTCAAACTTTCAAACTCTAAAATCACTTGAATCTGTGATTGATAAGCAATTTGATTGAAAAATTGTCGATTTCAATTGTGTTTCATCATTAGAAACATGAATTGAATCATAATTGGCAGTTCAATTCATTCAAAATCAGTGAAATTGTTCAAATTGAAGTTCGAACCTGTTCTTCATATTCGAACTGAAAATCGATTAAAAGAGCGAATTGTTGTTGTTGATTGATGAAATTGAAGATAAAGGATAGTTAATTGATCCAATATTACCTAATTGGAAGTTTTTAGATCAATTCATCAAGTTTTGAAGAATTAAGAAGATTTTTGTTCGTTGAGTTCATAAGAATCTGTTGAACTTGGTGCATTAGGGGTAAAACACTGCTGAAAATTGCCTGTGTTTAGGAGCTTGACAACTGTTTAGGTGTTTTTGCACTGTTCAGGCATTTTTGGTCTAGGCGTTTTACCACTATTGTGGCGTATTTCAACTGTTTGGGCACTTTGAAACTTTCAGAAACCAAGTAATTCTAGGCACATTTCAACTGTTTAGGCGCATTTGAACTGTTTGGGCGTTTTTACCCCCAGACGTCTGACAACTGTTTGGACATTTTACAACTGTTCTGGTGCATCTCAAGTTGGGCATTTTGAGAATTATACTAAGACAATCCCTTAGGTGTTTCTAAGTCAAGGTCAGAAGTATCACAACTGTTGGGGCGTTTCAACACTGTTTAGGCGTTTCATCTCAGCACTTAGAATTTTTTTTAAATTTGAAAAATCCAAAAAAAATTCAATTCATTTTTTTAATTCAAAAATTTAAAAACAACAAAAACATTTCTTTTTCTTAAAATGAAAATATAAAAATGGTGGAATCTAAGGATCAGAAAACAGAGTTCCTAAGTTGAAAAACAAAGCTGATTTTAAAAACTGGTCACTTATGTTAAAACATGATCTTAATTCTATTGATACAGAGTCCCTATTACTTCAGATGGGCCTGATAAAGGGTTTGTCTACTCTAAAGACTCTTCAGAACCATATCCTGAAGATGGTTTGCAAGGTGATGATCTTAAGAAAGTTAAGAATGATATTAAAGCATATTCTTTGATGTGTAAAGGACTAACACTTAAAGTCCTAGCTAGACTTGATGGATATCATACAAGATATACCATGTATAAAGTATTAAAGACAATTTGTGAAGGTGGTAAGGAGATTCAAAATCTCAAGAAGCAAAAGCTAAAGAGGCAGTTAGAGTTGTTTTAGCATTTATCTTGTGAAACTATAAATTGAATGATGAACAGATATGTTTAACTCACAACTGAGATGTCAATAGCTGGCATTAAACATGATCTTGAAGATCTAAATCTTAGACTTCCCAATGCTTTACCATCATCTTGGAAACAAACAGTAACACTGTTAAATCATACTGAGAAATTTCCTATGGATCTTGATTTGTTAATTGCCAAGATTAAGTCAGTTGAAATTAATAAAAGTTCAAGGAACAATCAGAGAACAACATCAATGTCTCAGTACCAATTTGTTGCATCTCTTGCTAATACTATTGAGAATGCCTTTACGGCAAAGAATGAAAATTCACCTAAAGAAGAGGGAGATCTGTTTGTTGAAGCAGGGTTCTTTACAGACTCTTCATTAACAAGTGCTCCTTCTTATGCAACTCAATCTCAACCTTAGTATCCTCCTAATTCTCAAAGCTCTAAACCTCAAACTAACACTCCATCTATTAACTCTGCTAAATATAGCAAAGTTAAAGATGTTATAAACATCCTATTAGAGGATAAAGACTCTAAAAGTGCCTTTACTACTTTCATGGCTAGCTTTCAAGCTTATCAGGGTAGTCATTTAACACAATTAGATCTTGTTTTGCAGGACTTATTTAAGATGGATCCAGAAGATGTGGAGGAAATGGATCTGAACTGGCAGATGGTAAAGATTGCATACAGGACTCAGAAACACTCTTATGACAACAGGAAATACAAGCCAAGTGCTAATAAGACTGTTGGATTTGACAAGTCTAAGTTGAGATGTTTCAACTGTAATAGTTATTGACATTTCTCACGGGAATGCAAAGCTCCCAGAAACAATGGACGAAATGGCCAAGCCAGTTCAAGCAATCAGAGGTTTCAACAATCATCTTAGAAGACATTCCAAAAGCCATATCAAAGTCTTCCAATTCCTGAGCTTAAAGATAAATCTAAGTCATCTGATGAGCCAAAGTAAGCTCTAGTTATCAGCATTACGGACGGATATGACTGGAGTGCTTATGCAGAGAAATTTACTAATGATCTAACCTCTATTTTATCTCTTATTGCAGAAGTTCAAGGAGAAGATTGGTTAGAGGATTGTGATCCTAAAGTTGAAGGTAATATTGAGAATGAAGAAGAAGAATATGACTGGAGTGATAAATATGATCCTAAAGGGGATTTAGATGATGTTGCTTTAATGGCATAGTCAGATCAACCAAAGGTTGAAACTTTATCCGCTAACTCTGAAATAATTTCACCCAAATATCCTGAAATACCAGCTGAAGTAAGTGAAAAACTATGCACCAAATCTTGCTTTGAACATGTCGAATACTATTGAACTTATTCATCAAAATCTGTGAAAAGCTTAAGCAAGAGGAATTACTGCACAATAAACTAAAATATGACCACAAAATATCAGATGAGAATATCATTTCTCTGCAAACATCTTGGAACAAAACTTTAAAAGAATTAGAACTTTTTTCCAAATAACTTGAAGAAATGACTAAGAATTCGGAATAGGAGAAAATAATTATGGAACAACTGGTAAATGAACGAAAGGATAAGCAAATAGAAGGCTTAGGTTTCATACATGAACTAATGCATGAATCTATAACTAACACCTTACCAGAGAACTTTAATACGCATGATCACTCTCCGAAAAATATGGCTAAACTTAAAGCTTACCAAAACAAAATCAAGATTTCTGATAGTGAAAAAGAGAAAACTAATGTAGAAATCTTTGAAGAAAAAGATGATGAAAAGATCAAAAATGTTCATCCAATAAAAGTTAAATCATATGAACCAAAACAGAAAAGTAAGAAAATTTTTGTTCAAAAAGGATTTGTGATTGAAGAAGTGATGATCAAGAACAAAGAAAAAGCAAAACAAGAAGAAGGAACATTAGAGGATTCAAACCCTTATGATCTAAAAGAGAAAGAAAATGAAAAAAGAATCTTCACCTGAAGATGTTTAATCTCAAATAAAATCAAGTTCTTCAAAATCAAGGAACCTAAGAAGAAGAAGAAAATTGACTAAAGCTAACACTGATCAAATTAAAAGTCAGGAAATTCATACAAATCAAGCAACAAAAGTCAAACCAATTAAATTTATGTCTGCGGGCATGTTAAACATGAACCCAATTCAAGAAGTGAAACAAACTCCTAAAAACAAATCGAACTCTGATCTGAAAACATGTTTAGATTCAAAGTCTTCCGCTGTTGTTAAAAGATTTGTTTCTAAGGAATCCAATAATGAAGTTCATGTACAAAAGTCAAAAATTAATATGACAGAGAACAAATTGTCAAATCAAAAACAAAATTTGTCAAACCAAAAACAACAAGTTAAATTTTTAACGCCTCAATCTAAACAAGGATCATACGTTACGTCAACATCAAAAGTTAACAAGCAGTTGATTATAACACCACAGAAGTATTGTGAAATCTATGACATGTACAATCATAACACTGCTGATTGCTTTATCAACAAATACTGTCACATATGTAACATGAGAAATCACTCAACAGCATAGTGTTATTTTAATAAATATTGTACCTTCTGTGATGAAAGAACTCACAATACAGCAAATTGTTACTTTAGAAATAGTTCACTAATGACAGAATTTGCCAATACTCAATTGAGTAAAGGTTATGTTAATCCTTAGTTTCGAAGAAATTAAATTGTTGGGTTTCAAATATTAACTAACCAACCTTTCTTCGATTTGAGATCTTTCAAGAGAAATGATTCTGTAAGATCAAAACAATACATTCAAGATCATTTCATTCCAAGGTCTGTGAGAATGTATAATAAAAATGTTGAAAATAAACATTTTTTAAAAGTTTGTCATTCAAATGATTTGAATTCTTTAAATAATGATAAAAAATTTATGCATAACAGAATTGGTAAATTCATTAAAAATAAGCCTGATGTGAATAAACTCCATTTAAATCAATTTACGATCGTTAATAAATTTTGAAAACCCAAGACCATCTCAGCTTGGGTAGATAACTCAACTTAATTTCTTTGTTGTGCAGGTACGCCCTAGAAGGCCTATCAACACATGGTATGTGGATAGCGGGTGTAGCCGGCATATGACAAGCAATCATGCCTTACTACAAGACTTTAAGTTAAAAGATAGTTCACACGTTGCTTTTGGTGGTGATGCAGGAGGAAAAATCACAGGAGAGGGAACAGTATCCAACGGGATAATAAGCTTTGATAAAGTCAACTATTGCTCTCAGTTGAATTTTAATTTGCTTAGTGTTTCCTAAATCTGTGATAAATCCTATTCTGTTTTGTCTGATGATTCTTTTTTGTTATGTTTTGAAGCCAGGTTTTTAGATTAGCAAAGACTGGGTGATTGTTAAAGTTGTTAGGGATCGAGATTTATACAAACTGGATATGTATCAAGTTGATCCATCTACAGAAACAACTTGCCACATTGCTAAAGCTTCGAATGATGAAAGTAAGCTTTGGCATAGACAAATCGGGCATTCCAACTTCAAGAATATGAACAAGCTTGTAGCAGGAAATCATGTTATTGGTCTTCCATCTAAGAAGTTTGCCACTACTGATCACTGCTCAGCATAATAAGAAGTGATGATGGTACAGAATTCAAAAATGCTAATATTGACACGTTCTATGCAGAAAAAGGAATTGCTCATCAGTTCAGTGCTCCTAGAACTCCATAACAAAGTAGAGTTGCTAAAAGGAAGAACAGAACTTTGATTGAGGCTGCACGGTCCATGCTAGCAGATGCGAAATTTCTATCACTTTCTGGAATGAAGCCTATCGACTGCATGTTTCATTCAGAATCATACTTTGATTGTGAAAGACAAACTAAAAACTCCTTATGAGTTGATGTTTAGCAGGAAACCAAAAATAGATTTTCTTAAATCTTTTAGTTGTCCAGTTATGATTTTAAACTCAAGTGATCATCTAATAAAACTTGATTCAAAATCTAATAGTGGATTTTTCATTGGATATTCATCTGTTTCAAAAGCTTATCGAGTTTATAACTCTAGGACAAAAGTTATACTTGAAACATTCAATGTTAAATTCCTGGAAAATTCATTTCCATCAGTTTCAAATTGTCCAGCATGGTTATTTGATTTAGATTCATTGTCAAACTCTTTTCAATCTAACTTGTTTGATCAATCTAACTTGCTTGATTCTACAGGTGATAAGAAAATTCAAGGAGATCTTGGTTCTTTCAGCGATGATTCAAATTCTGACAATGATGATGACTCAAGCCCAGATTATCCATTTTTCTCTTTTGTCAAAGATTCAATAATGCAGCTTAATAATAATGATCAATCTCATCAAGATGCAGGTCATTCAGTTTTAGAAGATCAAGATGTTTCACAACCTATATCTAATAAAGGTACTGAAGTTGTACAACCTGAGCCGGGAACATCATCTATTTCTGGTGATGTAGTTGATTCTGGTAATCTTGATTACTTTATCAACTCACCAACTCAAGTTTCAAATTTCAATCGACATTCTTCAAGCCTATTGCATCATCTTTCCAACTTGAATCAAACAAATCTTGATGTTCATGTTCAAGGTAATGAGATTCCAACATCTTGTATTAGTAAGAACTATCCAACATCTTAGATTATTGGTCCTTTGAATGAGAGAACTATGAGGAGTAAATCAGAACAAGCAAATCTTTGCTTATACTCGTGTTTTCTTTCTCAAATTGTTCCTAAAAACGTTACCGAAGCATTAAAGGAGAATGGTTGGATTGAGGCTATGCAAGAAGAATTATTGTGATTCTGCAAACAAGAAGTGTGGGAACTTGTGGATTTACCTGAAGGAGAAAATGCCATAGGCATAAAATGGTTGTTTAGAAGAAATAAAGTGAGACTTGTTGCACAAGGATACACTTAAGAAGAAGGTATTGATTATGATGAAGTATTTGCTCCGGTTGCAAGACTTGAATCAATTCGTGTCTTTTTGGGCTTATGCATCATTCATGAAATTCAAAGTGTATCAAATGGACATTAATGGTGCATTGTTGTATGGTTCAATCACTGATGATGTGTATGTGAAGCATCCTCCGGGTTTTGAAGATCAGAATTTCCACATCGTGTGTACAAGCTTAGCAAAGCTTTGTATGGACTCCATCAAGCCCCAAGAATTTGGTATGAAACATTGTCACAACACTTAATCTAACATGGATATACGCGATGGAAAATCGATCCAACTTTATTCATAAAGAAGGATGTTGATGATCTCTTATGTGTACAAGTGTATATCAATGATATCATATTTGGTTCTACTAGTACAAATTTGTGCAATGAATTTTAAGAAATCATGAAGTCTCGATTTCAAATGAGTTCTATGGGAGAAATAAACTTCTTTCTTGGACTTCAAGTCAAGCAATCTGCATATGGTATTTTCATCAATCAAGAGAAGTTTGTTGACAAGCTCTTGAAGAAATTTAAACTGCAAGAGTCTCAGTCTATTAGAACTCCAGCTGATATAAACACCAAGATTGAGCTTGATCCAAAAGGAAAATCTGTAGACCAAACATTATATAAATCTATGATTGGTTCATTGATGTATCTTACTGCATCAAGACCAGACATAATGTATGTTGTTTGTGTCTGTGCCAGGTATCAATCATACCCAAAGGAATCCTATTTAATTGCTGTTAGAAGAATATTCAGGTATCTCAAAGGTAAACCAACTTTAGGGCTATGGTATCCTTATGAAGGACACTTCAAGTTACATGGATATACTTACAGTGATTATGCAGGTTATTGTCAAGATAAAAAATCTACTATGGATGGTTGTCAGTTTTTAGGGGTTTAGTCTCTTGGAAATGTAAGAAACAAACAAATGTCTCTGTTTCAACCGTAGAAGCAGAGTACATAGCTGCTTCAGCAGGATGTTCTCCAATCCTTTGGTTACAAAACTAATTGTTGGACTACAGGTTCAATTTTCTTAAAACTCCAATTTACATTGATAACACTACTACTATGTCCATTATAGCTAATCATGTCCAACATTCAGAAACAAAATATATCGAGATTTAAGATCATTTTCTCAGAGATAACTCTGAAAAAGGTTTAATCATTCTGATTCAAATTGCAACTAAAAAATAGTTGGCGGACCTATTTACTAAAGCCTTCTTACCAACACGGTTTGAGTATTTGGTAGAGTCAATTGGTCTCATTAACCATGTGTAAAGGCTGGTTTTGTGAGCACTTCAGTTAAATTGAGTCATAACAAGATCAGAACCCTCCCTTAACTAAATAAGATATACCAAGAGAACCTGTCAGAGTTAAATTGCCTGATTATATTTTATGTGTGCATGTTTCTTAGAAAAAGCAAAACTAAATACAAAAACAGAAAATGAAAAATCAAAAGATATAATCATAAAGCAAAAACTACAAAAATAGAGTTTTTCTTTTCTTTGTTAATTCAGTTTTTAGGAATAATTCTGTCCTTGCAACATGTGAGAAATGATAATACATTAGTTGGATCAAATTGCCTATTTCACTCGACAATAAAGTCTGACATGATCAGATATGATGTGTAGGCATATTCATGCAATTATACTGAAAAGGTAAATTCTTGTGATTAAACTAAATCATCTATGCATGTATGTGTGTTTATCTTAGTACTAATAAGTAGTATAAGCTTATCAGATTGATTGCTTGTAAAGTTACAAAACTCACACCTGGTGGTGATATGAATAACCATGAGATCTATTACAAGCATCAGCTCACTTCTCTGTTATGAGTGATCATAGACCTGAAGTGCTGAGATATCCTTTGTTGTAAATACAGACCTAGATTTTCTCCTTTGATGCAAAAAGATGCCAATGTGCACTACCCATTCAAATGGATGGTTAGAGATTATCAAATGGTTTATCCATGATAATTCTCATCTAAATTATAAATATAAACTCAGGTTATGAATATATGTCCAGTAATAAGT
>BJCN01330632.1:0-12256 GCA_018326445.1 Flaveria brownii
TATCCACTTTGGCTATTGAAAAAGAATTTCTAGAAGGATTTGATTATGAAAATTTCATTAACGAATTTACATCATATAAGGCTAGAAAAATAAATTTAATATAAACATATATACGTACACAATATATAATTAAAAAAAAATTTAACTCCGCCAACTATAAACGTATTAGTTTATTATTGCCGGTCCCAAGCCCGGATAAAGGAGGAGGGTTTTAATAAATTTTTTTTAGAAAAGAGCCTTATTTTCTTAGTTCGGTTGGGGCCCCAAAAAACGTTGAGCCGGCCCTGGATATAAATCACATAAAATTTATATAAATCTAAATGAATTTTATCAAGTTAAACTCTAATAAATGACATGAATCCTATATTGAACCGGATATTTATCTTTTCGATCAAATAACCAAAAGATATGAAGTTTATATAAAGATTCAAGCATCTTAGCAACTAGAAAGAAAGATAATAAGGGAATTTTATGCAATTGACCCTCTTAGAAAACAAATATAATAAAATAATACTTTTTAAATATTCGCTGAACTAATCAATACTCTTACTACTTTATATAAATCTAATTGAACTTAACTAAGTTAAACTCTAATAAATGACATGAATCCTATGTTGAACCGGATATTTATCTTTTCGATCAAATAACCAAAAGATATGAACTTTATATAAAGATTTACGTATTTTAACAACAAGAAAGAAAGATAATAAGGGAATTTTATGCAATTGACCCTCTTAGAAAACAAATATAATAAAATAATACTTTTTAAATATTCGCTGAACTAATCAATACTCTTACTACTTTATATAAATCTAATTGAACTTAACTAAGTTAAACTCTAATAAATGACATGAATCCTATATTGAACCGGATATTTATCTTTTCAATCAAATAACCAAAAGATATGGACTTTATATAAAGATTCAAGCATCTTAGCAACTAGAAAAAAAGATAATAAGGGAATTTTATGCAATTGACCCACTTAGAAAACAAATACAATAAAATAATACTTTTTAAATATTTGTATTGAACTAATCACTACTCTTTTTACTTTATATAAATCTAATTGAACTTAACTAAGTTAAACTCTAATAAATGACATGAATCCTATGTTGAACCGGATATTTATCTTTTCGATCAAATAACCAAAAGATATGAACTTTATATAAAGATTTACGTATTTTAACAACAAGAAAGAAACATAATAAGAGAATTTTTTGCAATTGACCCTCAGAGAAAACAAATATAATAAAATAATATTTTTTAAAATATTCCTCTCTAACTAATCACTACTCTTACTACTACTCATAACTTATTCATTTTACCTGTCACACACCCAAAAACCATCTTCTCAAGTCAAATAACGAATAAATCACCTTAACCTTCGATTATCCTTTCTCGTAATTGTCCGTTTAAAACCGGTATCATACTGAAAATTAGACGTGACTAGGGGAAAAAAAGTAAAATGAAAGTGACGATTAAGTTAGTGAGTGGTCCGGCGGAACTAAAGAATGATGGTTAGTTAGTGCTAAAAATATCTATCATTATACTACTTACCAATACATAAAAACAACTTAAACAAATCTAAAAGAATACATATAAAAAAGTGTTGAATATGCTTTAGTCTTTTCATTATCTTTGTGGGTCGTATGTATCTTTGATCAACAAAGTGTCCCTTGAGTCATGAGTCTCAAGTGTCGACCGACCATATCGTGTTTCTTTGTATACGCATTCATAAAAAGTATGATATTAAATAAAACCAAAAGAATAACATCCTGTACATTTAACCACTCATTTCCATTGAATCGAAAGCGATTTATGCGCCACAAGCACCGCACATCCTGCAAAAAGAAATAATATTCTTGATATATAGCCCACACATGTTCTTCTTCGTCTCTGGCTTCGATAATGGCGTAAAGTATAAACCCAGGATGCCCCCACACAATTTGATTCTGTTTCTCCATTCATTAGCCATTTCCATCATCATGTATATATACTTTCAAGGTGCCCCTTTTCTCTCTATTTCACCCACAATTTCTTCACTTTTGTCCATGGTTTTTGCTCTTTTTGATTCCAGATTATGAACGATTGTTGAGTTAATCGATTAAATTAGGAGGAATCATGGGCAGGAAGAACAGAGGAATGCCCAAAAGAAGCCCTTCAAGAATCGGTAATAATGCCATCAATTCATCCGTTGCAGACCCAACTTGTTTTTCGTGTACCACTTTCAATATTCTTGCTCCTATTTACAAGCGCCTAACGTATGAGGTAAAACCCAGATCTGTTTTTCGGATTTTGTTAGCATTTAGTGCGAATTTCGTTTCTATTTGGTGTTTTTGTTCGTGGGTTTTGATTCTAATTTGATATTATGGTTTGAAAGAATAGGGTCGGGCTTGCAGAGAGAGCACCATTAGGGCGTATTGGCTGAATAGGAATGAGAAGATCTTGTACTTGTTGTTATCTCAAAGATCATCGATTATCTGTTTGCAGGTTTTAATCATTTCTCACTTTCATTGTTGTAAACTTTATGTCATTGGGTTTTGAAAGTGATTATTAGTGAAACTAATTATGATCAATCAAGAGTTAAGTCATCAAAACTTGTGTTAAAATAGTTGAATATAACAACTATAATAAACAGAAGAATTGCATCGAAACATTGATTTGAGAAGTGTTATCGATTTCTGTTAGGAATTTTGGGTTGACAATGAAGAACTTGTTGATATGTATGATCAAAAGCTTGGGGATGCAGGTTATATCAGTTTCAAGCTTCCAAGGACCAATAATCGTGGGGACGGTATGCTTTTACTAAAAATAGCATTCTTATCACAAAAGCCATATGTTTTAGTAAATATGGTAGTATTTATTCAGTGTTTTGGAACGTTACAGGGTTGTTAACGGCTGTGCATCAAGACTACTTTCGTGTTATTGACCATAGAGAGTTCCTCTTTAATGATTTTGGGGACCGGGTTGCTCAACTTTTGCATGTTGAAGTAATCGCGCCCTTTGCACAATGCCGGTCCAAGAATGTTTGTCGTGAAATGCTTATAGTCAACACTCATTTGTTATTTCCACATGATTCAAGCCTATCTTTGGAAAGACTCAGACAGGTAAAACTATCTTTGATCAAGGGTGGTTCTAAAAGGGATTTGTGGTAAACAAATATATATCTAATGAATTTATTTACACCACAATACAAATTACTTTCACCGTATTATCATTGTATCTAAGAAAAAAATATGTTTTTTTTATAATTTTTATGTAAAATGTATAATGATCTCGTGCATAAGGTGTCCCCTTTCAGTATGCCAGTAGAAGTCTTTTTAGACTAATCTTTATTTCTCATCTAAATTTTGACCACCTTGTGTACATTTTATCTTTAGGTGTACAAAATCTTGCAATCTGTTGATGCTTATCAAAAGGAAAACAATCTTGATCCTTTGCCAATTATTTTATGTGGGTAAGCATGATCATTAGTTTATTTTCCAAGTTTAAGTATATTGTGTTAATGTCGGGATATTTATTTAGTGACTGGAATGGGAGCAAGCGAGGTCATGTTTACAAGTTCTTGAGATCACAAGGATTTGAATCATCATATGATACAGCTCATCAGTATACTGATGCTGATGCACATAAGGTCAATAATTTTGTAATTCTTTTGATCATTTATACATTCTGTGTCATGCTTATGATCGATCTAATTTGTTTATATGTATTTATGCAGTGGATTAGCCATAGAAATCATCGTGGAAACATATGTGGTGTGGATTTTATATGGTTTCTTAATCCAAACAAATATCGAAAATTACTAAAAACAAGTTGGAGTGAAGCAGTCTTTGGGTTGTTCAAGGTATGATCCTCGGTTTCTTAGACCTTACACCTTGTCATCGTGCAATTAAGCGACATGATCTACCTGTGTGGAACAAGAAATGTAGTTTTCTAGTTGTGGGGATTAATTATTTGTAATTGCTTTCTTCTGCTAGTACGAGATCGGGGTGGGTTGAATGGTTGAACCGTACACAACCCAAATATTTATTCATATCAAAGACATTTGTCCTAACATATGCACACTTAAAATCATGGAACCTGAACACAACCCTGTTAACCTATTTGTTTAAAAAACTAACAAGAAAAAAAGGTTGTAGTGAAGTTGTAAACTGGTTAATAAAAGGTCAAACAAGTCTTAATATGGGTTGACCTTTTCAATAAACATGTCAAACAGGTCAACCCAAATATGACCTGTTTAGCTAAATTGGTTAAAAGTGACACCCTGAACACAACATGTTTATTAAATGGGTTAGATATTACCATCCAAAACCAGATTATTCCATGTCATGTTCGTTTCGTCTTTCAACTCATGTTAGAAATTGCGACCCTTAGCATGAGGATGTGTCGATTTAGTTGGGACTTGGGGGCTGTTTGGATTTGCATCTGAAATTGATAATCAAATGTTTGGATAAGAAATGTGACTATTTATGGGTCATTTGAATCAATTTTTGATTATTAATTTCCAATACAATATTCTATGGCTCGAACTCCTTTAAGCTTGGTTTGATTTGAGTCTTTAGCGAGCGACTCCAAGTAGTTCACGAGCCAACTTGGCTCAGTTACACCCCTATGAACATATTTATATGAGTGCATTTCATTCTTTTTTAACGAGGATTTTCTATTTCCAGTATCAAGTGAGCCGGGCCTCACTTAACGATGATGATGCATTTGCGTTCTTGAAGGCAGTGAGCAATGGTAATCATATTACCTACACCGGGTTTTGTGAGGCATTGCGTCAGGTATCATACTTATGAAATATGCATACTCTTGTTCGGTCAAATTCATGATTTTGTTAATGCAGCTTGATCTTATAGGTTATGATTTTGTTTTGCTTCAAATGCAGCTTAATCTTATAGGTCAAACGTATGGCCTTAGTGAGGAGGAAATAGAAGACTTGTGGCTTCAAGCAGACGTTGATGGAAATGGCGTTCTTGACTACGAAGAATTTCAGCAACGGATATGGAACCCGATGTGGAGTTACGAAATTGAAAGCCCGACCCAAGACCAAGAAGACAATATGGATGGTTCGCGTGCCACAATAGGATTAGATGTGAACAGTGCTGAATTATTCCCAACAGAAACCGAAAATGGATGTTGGCCAGAAGACTATTCCTTATCGGATCATGCCAGCCTCACGGTTGTGTTTTCACCTATTAGAATGACAAGCTCTCGGTTGAATTCTTAATAGTCTCGTCGTATTTCTAAAGAAACGACTCAAATGACGATATGGACCGCTCTCGGCATGAGAATGTTGAAGTGATCATCTTTGATGGTGTGGGTATGCTGGGAACCTTGAAGAGAATGGAATCTATAGGGTATTGATTATAGATTCTGATTATTCAGTATCTGTATTTGTATCACTACAGTATAGAAATATTCAACAAACACTTGAAAATGATGAATGATATAACGATGCATGCAACTGTAAATTTTGTTTATTTTTAAGATGTATTTGAGTTATCCATGATCATCAATGTTTTAAGAACGTTGCCCATAGTCTAATATGTTGCCCGTAGTCTAATATGCATCTATAACGACTCCTACAAAGCCGGAAGTCCGTCACGTTAGGTTTAACTGGTTGAATCGACCGGTCAGTTTTAAAAAAATTATTGTAAAAGACATAAGTTTACCTAAAATGATTTGTGTAATCATTTGTCCACTTCGTTTAGGTGTCTATGTATGATTTGGTAGTATTACTTCCTCCTATAGAAAACAAAAATTGATAAATACCACCTTTGCAGACCACAGTTTCTGAAGGAGTGTGGTATTATTAGTAATTAAGACCCAATTATTGTCTAATTAATTTACGCGGTATATACACAGAATTATCAGGAGGTTCACTTTCTAACAAATTCACCTCCACTTTCCCCTTTCTTCCTCTGCACTACCAAAAAGATCACCAATTTGCAAAAACCCACAAAAATTCCAAACGATTTCGTCAAGAACCCTAAAGATTATTGCCTCTGAGCCACTACCTTGATCTCAATTTCTAGTTTTCACCTCAAAAATGGAAGTTTTGCCTGCAAGATCTCTTCCTGTTGGCTACCGATTTCGTCCGACCGATGAAGAACTCATCAATCATTACTTACGATTAAAGATCAACGGATTTGATAAAGAAGTGAGCTGTATTCGTGAAGTCGATGTTTGCAAAAAGGAGCCTTGGGACTTACCCGGTTAGCCCTTTTCCCTTCTTGATCATGTTCAGATTCCGAAAAGCGATAATTTGGGGACAAATTGAATTTCTGTTATTAACTTATTGAACTAAATTGGTTGCAGATTTATCGGTGATTGAGTCAATCGACAATGAATGGTTCTTTTTTTGCCCTAAAGATCGAAAGTATCAGAACGGACAGCGATGTAATCGTGCTACGGTATCTGGGTACTGGAAAGCTACGGGAAAAGACAGAACGATAAAGACTATCAGGGGGAATTGTTTGATTGGGAAGAAGAGGACCCTTGTTTTCTATACGGGTCGGGCTCCGAAAGGCGAAAGAACCCATTGGGTGATCCATGAGTATACTACTACAGAGAAGGAACTTGATGGTACCAATCCTGGACAGGTGTGTAAACAGTTTCTAAATCGTAATCATTTGTGTATGATTTGATGTTTCTGTAGTTGAACATATGCCGGTTGATTGTGAATTGGGTGTGATTAATGAACTTTAAGTTTGTATTCAAATGATTCTGAGGTTGAACATTTGCCTGGTGATTGTGAATTGGATGTAATTAGTGAACTTTTAGTTTGTAATTAATATGGTAATAAGTAGTTATGGGTTTATGTTAATCTGTTATGGTTTTGCAGAGTCCATTTGTGCTTTGTCGATTGTTTAAGAAGCATGATGGGAAAGATGATAATGGTGAAGGTTTAGATTGTGCTGATGTTGATCACAGTAATGCGTCTCCTCCAATTGTAAAATCTTCTACCGAAGATGTTCCATCTGAGCCAGTGACTCCGGTTTTGACCGGTCAACCAAATGTGCAACCTTTAAGCAATGAGCTTTTGAAGATCGAAGATTCGGAGGGAAAAAATGACCCATTGTTTTTTCTTGGTTGTCAGGATCTTGCCATTGATTACTCGAAATATCTTATGGTATGTGCTTATATTTGTTTGAATCTTTAAATAATCAGAATTTGCAGCTCCTAATATGAAAACCGATTGTTTGATTGTGATTTAGCAGCCGAATTTGGATCTAGAAGAAGCTCTACAAGGTTTATGGGATGCATCACCAGAAAATTTTGATTCAAAAGTCTTTTCCCCGTTGTATTCGCAGATTCCATTAGAAGGTGGGCCTGGATATGATGGTAACTATAAAATTGTAGACTCTGGAATTGAACAAAATGATATAGAGTTCTGGAATAGTATGCTGGTTGAATCACAACAGTATTCTTTCAATGAATCTGGTCATAATGGGGACTCACTTGCTCGAACTTCAACTCCTGAAGTTCATGTTAAACAAAATGAATATAGCAGCGAGTCCGATGGTGAAGTCATCCAAATGCAGGTACATGTTAATTACATTAAACAAAATGTAACTTTCATCCTTTTGTCACTGTCAATTGGAAAACTATGTTCTTTTTCTTGTTGTATGTAATATATCAAGTCGTTTTACTAGCTATAGAAGGCTAGTTACATATAATAGTTAAAAACTAAAAACTAAAAGCATGTTGCATACAATGACAAAACTGAAGCATGTTACATGTTTAATAAAACACACATTGAAACATCTTTTGTAAATCGCTATACTAACCTTGTGTCATCTTTTGTTTTTATAGCCTCTAAGTAGGGAGTTATCTTTTCGACCCGAAGCTTTTGATATCGGAACTGGTCAAGGCAGCCTGGTCAGAGGAGATCCTTGCAGCAGCGCCCATAGCAGCATTGCATTGGTATCCAATAACGAAAACAATTCGGATACAGGAATCAAAATCAGGAGTCGCCCTACGCAAAGTGTTGCTAACGGTGCAAACTTTAGTGATCAAGGAACTGCACCGAGAAGAATCCGTTTGCAAATGAAACCACAAGCGGGCCCTGCCACCCGTAACAGGCATGAACAGAAACCAAAGGTGATTAAGGTAGTTTTTCATTTAATTTCTAATTTCCTTGTAGAAATTTTAAAAAATTGTTGATTTTAAAACTGGGATTTACAGAAGGAAAGCGCGGGAGCTAATGGCGGATTTGATCGTGATTTAAGTTCGAAAGTGAAGCCGAAAGCAGATTTTCTTGTAGGAGTTCGTGTGCATATGAGTAAGGTGCTTGTGGTTGTGGGCTTGTGTGTAGGAATTGCAAGTTTATGGAAATGTTTAGCTTACTGAGTAGTTGTGTAGGGGAGGCTGACTGTTTATCGTAAATTAGTAGGCTTATTATAAAACATTTGTTAGATTACTGTGCAAGGTCCAGTTGTATTACCCTAAAGAACCATTTGTTTTTACATGAGCTGTATGTAAATTTTGTAAAAAAAAAGTTAGAAATTGGTTGTGGTGAGGGTTGTTGGGGTGAGAGATGGTAAAATGAGAGGGTGCCCTAAATCTTACAAAAAAAAAAACTTGAGCTAATAACTGGTTTTTCTCTAATGAAAATGTGATTGAATTTGTGAAATGAGAACATGAATAAAGTGAGATTGTTGAGAATAATCTACTAATATTATGGGACTGAAAAGTTGAACCTATAAGACCTACATGTATATTATTTATTATCTTTTGTATCTAATCCTATATGATTGCTTTAGAAAATAGTGTTTAGTAATTATTTTATTTTCAACTTTTATTGGGTCAAGAAAATTTTAAGCTAGAGAGGTTCAATTTATGACCATGATTAAATGACATTACCTAGCGAGTTCTTGAAGACGTTGAAGTAAGATTATGTACAGCTAGAGAGGTTCAATTTATTACCATACTTAAATGATATAACTCGACGAATTCTTGTAGGCGTAGAAGTAAGGTTATGTACTTTTAGGATGGTAATGGGAGCAATCTCTCTAGCTTACGATAATGTACACGTTAAAACAATTTTTTTGGAGCTAGGATTCTTAATGGGAGCAATCTCTCTACCTCACGGTATAGAGTTAAGTATGTCCTCATCTATCCTCTCAGGCTCCTATGTGTAGGAGGATATTACCAAGTAGGTTTTATTAAGTTGTTCCATTAACTACTATAAAAAACCTGATTACCTAAATAGCTATGGTAAATATGTATCGTATTGAGTGACGTGTGGCTAATCTAATATGTATTACTTGATTATAACTGTAGTTGTTTCGTTAATTAATGTAAAAACCTAATCCCCTAAATAGCTATGATAAATTCGTATTATATCAACGCAAGTGGCTAATCTAATGCGTATCATTTAATTATAGTTGTAAAAATGAGTATATATTGGCTGGCCTAGATAGTGAGCCATCTACTCAAGCAATGATAACTTTCAAACGACAGGCAGACCACTGGAAGACAACAAACCTTATGAATGAGCACTATATGCTTTCAAGTAGTAAGCATCCACAAGATACATGTCAGAACAATGCAGGATCGGGCTTTATAATGATAATAACACCACATGCAGGTAAGAAAGTAGCAAGCGTCGGACCTAAACACACCTGGACGGACCCAAATCAAGCTCCAACTGTAACTTGCTAGGCATTAAATATCCTAGCAGTCAAGAAGGATCTCAACAGTAAAAGAATCCAATAATAGACAACAAACTTGCTAATGTTATAATCATTTGAACATATGAACAGTACTCCGATTTCCATGCAGAACCTTCAGCATGAGGCGATAACAGTACATAGTATTTGTCAAATGGTGTTGGACATGTTTTGTTGCAACTGTTATAAAACTAATTATTATCCAACATTGATTAGTACATAGCAGTTATGACAAACAGCAAATAGTGTTTGAATATGTTTTTTTGCAACCGTTACAAAACTAATTATCATCCAACATAGATTATCTGCAGTTACTGTAAAATGCATAGCAATAATCATAACGAGAAAACTAATACACGTGAAGTAGCCAGAAGCTTTAATAATATATTCTTCCAATGAGTGCAGGAAAATCAAATAAGATAATAAATCCCAAAACTCATTTCCAGAAACACAAACTAAAGATTCTCTATCTAATTGGTGAGCTCCATGATGGCACTCACTATATCTCCATTGTGAGTCTTAAGAGCCTTAACCGCCTTGGGCCTTGACACACTGGCTTGAGTCATCACCAGATCAATGTCACGTGGCTCAACACCTGTCTCATCAACTTCCTCTTCTTCCTCATCTGCCTGCACAGCAGCTGCAGCAGCTGAAGTGTCTGCTTTGCCCATCACTGAACTCATGTCAGGCATTCTGAATTGCTGGGCTGCTTGAGTTTGCAACTGCGAGCTCAGATCCTCAATTTTTGCTTCTCCGAATATGACATAGGTTTCAGAATTTGGGCTTTTGAATACGTCTGGCTTTGAAATGAAAAACATGATCTGTAAAATCAAAACAGTTTTAGTGGGCGTTTGTATGGTCATTGTCATGTGAAACTGGTTATGCGATATTGAATAATTATCAACAGTTAAAAAAAGTCCTATAAAAAATTAGATGTAATAGAAAAAGGTGCATAAGATGATGTGTGCATGTGCTTGTGTTCTTTCAAGTATGCTGATAAATTGATAAACTGGCATTCATTTATGACGTTAAAACAGATATTACTGATTTTTTTAAAAAAATTCACTTAAATCTTAATGATAAAATGTTCAAAGAAAGCATAATAATAAAATGTTTGATACGAACCCACTGTTGGGTCAGGTTCAATCTGGGTCAGATCTGACCCAGTGTTGCTAAATGGAGGGAAACCAGATGGAGGGAAACCAGATAGAGGGAAACCAGATGGAGGGAAACCAGATGGAGGGAAACCCGACGGAGGGAAACCAGACGGAGGGAAACCAGATGGAGGGAAACCAGATGGAGGGAAACTTAATGTAGGGAAATATTCATTTTTAGAGAGTGGGTAAGTTAGTGGGAACAGTTAGTAGTCCACTGTTTTATCTATACTTGATTTGATGTTCAGATTAGGAGTGGTCTTGTGTTTTTAGTACTTTGACTAAGGTTAATTCCTTGTTATCGGAGATCAACCCATCTCGAACCGGGTCTATTTGTATTTCTTTCCTGTTTTAATCAAGTCGACTGTTTTGGGTTCTATCAATGTTAAAGATATCTATTGAAAAATTGACAAATGACATTCCCGATTTCCACTTTTATTACGAAGGCCAATCCCACTTGCATAATCATCATCGGTTTACGCTTGATTTACACTTGATTTCCATTTGATTTTGCTTATTAAAAAGACACATTTACTCATTTCTACCGTTTGATTTCGGTTACAAAAAAGATATGCTTACTCAGTTCACTTGTAATCACCATTGTGAGTGAAATTGAGTAGAAATTTAAGTGTAAATCTATGATAATTATGCATGTGAAATTGACCTTGGCAATAAGAAGTTAAGAGCGTCAAGGATTCTTATCAGCTAATAGTTAAAGTTTGAATTATTTAAGTCCAATTGCCAAATACCTATTAATGGCCCTTGTCAAGTTATTTGGGCAGACTTAATTAAAAAGGTTGAATACTTAGGTGTCCTCAACCTCATGTCAAATTTTCATCAACTAAAAAAAATCTGTTCTTATTGATAAATTTTTTAAAATATATCTTTTTTATCAATAAGAATTATTGTAAAATAACAAATATGAGTAAATAATACATATAAGGACCTTAAACTTATCCATGTGGATTTCTGCTCCACAGCATGAATTGCTAATCAATTTGATATTGAAGTATTGAACTAGAGAAACTTATCCTTGTAGGTCATAAACTAGCTGCTAAGGGCATAAGGTATGTTCGAAGGTGTGTCAGTGTTGTAAAAATCGCCGCCTAACACCGATTAATCCCCGATTAATCGCTAATCGTTCATCCACCGATTCGATTTTAGCTAATCGCCTAGTTAATCAGTCAAAGGTCAAAATCGGCCAAAAATCAAAGAAAAATGGTCAAAACTAGTCAAATTTTATCACATTTGGTCAAAATCAGCCAAAATTTAGAGAAAATCAGTCAAAATATGATAAAAATCGGTCAAATATAAAAATTATATGTATAATTTTGAAAAATATTGTATATATATTTATAAATTTGTAAATTAACATATAAAATTCTAATCCGATTAATTCCGATTAATCCCTATTAATCCCGATTA
>BJCN01330634.1:0-10737 GCA_018326445.1 Flaveria brownii
TTTAAACGAGTTACATAACAATTCTAATTTGTACAGAAATCTTTTCTCCAGCTCATATGATGAGACAGAATGTACTTTATCATGGCTACAACCGGGTCCAGCTCCTGATCAACACTGGATGATAATGCCTTACACATGATTATTGATCGCCAACAGATTTAATGTGATTCTTCAAAGCTTATCTCCCACTGAAAGTGCAACTTATTTTCCGCTATGGACAGGTCCGGATGAACTCATGTACCACCAATTCATTACTATTGCACATGTGTATGGTTGCCACTACGTCTTTGTGCATTTAGAGGGTGAATATCCATTGCCTTTCACAACGCCGTTATGGAATTTTTACAAAAGTAATAATGCGGTTGCGTGGGAAAGAATGCACGAGGAGAGACTTCAAAGATATAGTAATATATACTTCAAAATAAAACTGTTACTCGTTTCAATATAGATTAGATTAGTATCATTTGTAACTATTTATCTTATCTTAACAATATATAAATTTAATATAATATAACTATTTATAGTTTTATATACTAATTGGTCATTTACTAAATTATAATTTTATTTGTAAAATTATATATAAGTTTAAATTATATGAACCATATAAAGTTCAAATATTTTAAACTTATATATATTTTTATCTTAAATTTATATAAAACTATATAATGTAATACAAAAAGTTAATACATGTACATAAAAACTTAATAATATATAAATTATATAATTTAGTATAATATAATTATAAATAGAAAAAAGTAAATTTATAAATTACATAAGTTTTTATAAGTTTTTATGTACATGTATTAACTTTTCTATTTATAATTATATTAAATTATATAGTATAATATAAATATAAATAGAAAAAGTTAATATAATAAAAACTTAATATAATTAATAAAAAGTTAACATAATTAATAGAAAAAGGGAAATGATCAATTTAGTATAATATAATTATGAATAGAAAAACGACCAATGTAATTATGAAACGACCAGTTTACTATGTAGAAAAAGGGAAACGACCGACTTACTAACTTGTAAACTATCGTTTAACTATATATAGAAAAGATCAATATAATTATAAATAGAAAGTTAATACATGTACATAAGTTTTTATATACATGTATTAACTTTTTCTATTTATACTTATATTCAATTTATATAATTAGTATAATATAAATATAAATAGAAAAATCTAATATAATAAAAACTTAACAATAAATAAATTTAATATAATATAACTATAAGTAGAAAAGGTTAATAAAAATATTAAAAATAACAAACTGACTGTTTACTACATCGTAAACTGCCGTTTATAACTCTGTAAACGACCGTTTACTCCTCTGCAAACTGTAGTTTACTCTCATGCAAACTGTAGTTTACATCCACGCAAACGACAGTTTATTCTTTGACAAACGACCGTTTACAGAGATGATGTAAAATGCCCAATTGGTGGTGTGTGGAACAAGGGTGCCTTTACTAATATATCCTCAACAATAGGTAATTCCTATTTTACCCTTTTATTATTCATTTCCCGTCGCAAAATAATTATAGGGTAACAAGTGGTAGGTTCACTTTTTTTTTAATTTAATAATAATAAAGTATTGAGCACCCACTTTAATTTAATAATCACTTGGTTAGTACTAAAAGTTTTCTTAAAAAAGAAAACGGTTCAAAATTATGTTCGGATGTTTTAGTAAATTTAAAGAAAAACAAAACACCATTTTTTATTTAAAAGAAATCTTCTTGAAAGATATCTAAATAAATAACTCAGTAATCACGAATTCTCAAAGGGTCCGGTTATTTAAACACCCCAGGATTTTAAATTAACACCCGAGTACTCTATACGCGGCGTATGGGTCCATACGCGGCGTATAGGGTGGGTTTTCGGGAAATGTTTTCATTCCCTATACGCAGCGTATGGATCCATACGCTGCGTATTGAGAATGAAAACATTCCCTGACATGTTCATGTCAGACGCATGTCAGAGGAAATCTATACGCCGCGTATAGGGTCCATACGCCGCGTATGGTTCCATACAAGGCGTATAGGGTGGGGAATGTTTTCATTCCCTATACGCAATGTATGGATCCATACGCTGCGTATAGGGAATGAAAACATTCCCTGACTTGTTCATGTCAGACGCATGTCAGAGGAAACCTATACGCCGCATATAGGTCCATACGCCGCGCATAGATCCATACGCCGCGTATAGGTTCCAATTTTTTTTTACTTGGCTGAGAAGATGAGGAACCTATACGCTGCGTATAGGCCCATACGTGGCGCATATGTTATGGTGTTTATATTTTTGTGCTTTCTTTACATATATTTTTTTAAAGATATTTACGTATAGGTTATGGTGTCGACTATATTTGCAACTTATTAACTGACATTTTGCGTATAACTTATGTTTTGTAACTTATTAACCGACAGTTTTAAATATTAATTAACCAATAAAACATATAAGACAAATATAAACTGATAATATAAATAACTAAGTTTTTAAATACATAACAAAATAAAAGTTACAATGATAGTAATAATATAAAAACTACAGCGAGTCGGGGTAATGTCGAGGCGGTGACAACTCCGGAGGATCAATACTAGCAGCATGTGTTCGCGCAATCTCTAGCTGAACGTGTCAATCCATAAGATCCTCAACTTGATTGAGCAGACGACCCTGCTACCGTAAAGTCGTAGAAATCTTCTGCATAAATGTCTCCATACGTGCAGTAAGCTGCTCCACCAAATTATACGTGCAGTAACTTTTTATTTAATTATATTGTCATGGTTTCACTTTTTAGGATTTTGCTTTTTTATAGCTGATAAGATGCTAAGAGCCTACATGTTCTGATCAGTAAGCTGCTCCATCAAATTGTATTCATTTTGAGAAAACTTTCTTACAAATGGGTGCCCCTCCATATGTTGAGCGGGATCGTGGTTATGTTCGTCACTTCTCACCTCTAATTTCCACGAATGACGTTTGCTGTCGTATATCCCTACTAATTTAAAAGGACATCCGATTTTTTTGCTACCAGATTGTCTAACTGTTGCTTTACTTTTGTGTTCGCTACCACGATCACAGATAAGCCATACCTTTACGACCTAACCTTCTTTTTTCTTTGATCTTCGTGTAATAATAACGTAACCATTATCACGTCCCTTATTAACAACCCAACAGACTAGCTTATCGAGTGATAAAAATTCTTGAGACGTTTCAAGCGATACTTTCGTCGTTTGTATTTCATCACTCGAGAGAAAGTTTATATTATTTTGTCGCGGGTCGTAACTTGACTCTCGGAAAAACTCGAATTCATCATCGGGAACATACGATTGGCTTAAATCTGGCAATCGGGTCTCGTAAGAAGATTGAACGTATGAATCATCTTGATTACTATCCGCCACGTACGAAACGATTGAATATTCATTTGAATATTCACCAAACAAATAGTTACCATCCCAAAACGACATAACAAACGAATGAAAACGTGTGATATTTTGAGAGTGCTCATGCGCCTAAGTCTTGTGCGTCTGACAACTATACATGGCGTATGGGTCCATACGCCACGTATAGTTGGGACACCCAAAACTTAGGCGCATGACAACTATACGTGGCGTATAGGCCCATACGCCACGTATAGTGCTCATGCGCCCAAGTCTTGGGCGCATGAGCACTATATGTGGTGTATGGGTCCATACGCCTACGTATAGTTGTCATGCGCCTAAGTCTTGGGCGCATTGCAACTATACGTGGCGTATGGGTCCATACGCCACGTATAGTTGTCATGTGCCCAAGACTTAGGCGCATGAGCACTGTTCAGGCGCATGAGCACTATTCACGCGCATGACTTAGAAAGAAAATAGGGTTACGTGGGTCAACTATTTCTTCGAAATAACTTTTAGGTAAACTATAACTCTTACTTCATTTATATACATACTTACGTACACATAAATGTCTTGATTACTTAATAATCATTTCAACCAACTCGGGTTCCACGGTATTAGTCGGTTATGATAAAAATCTTGAAAATTATTCAGCTTAACGGTAACCGACGAACACCGATAGAACCCGAGTCAGTTGAAACGATTCTTAAGTATCCAATTCAGATATATGTATATATGTATGTAGATACTTACCGAAGTAAGAATATATAATATTACCGAGTAAATTATTTGTGAGAAGAAAATGTTGAACCACATAACCTAAATTTCTTGCAATCTTAAATCGAACCATCACACGAACGAATGAATTTGAGATTTTGAACCTTTGCGTTTTTGAGACGAGTGAATGCGTTCGCATTGCCTGCCTTTATATACAAAACGAAAATGGACTCATACGAGGCGTATAGGTCCATACGCCACGTATAGGGTTGTGGCGTATATGACAAATGGATAGGGTCCACGACTGCTCCACCGACAGGTATAAGCGGCGTATGGGTCCATACGCCGCGTATACCTGTCGGTGGAGCAGTCGTGGACCTACCCACTTGTCATATACGCAACAGCCTATACGTGGCGTATGGACCTATACGCCTCGTATAAAACCAGTGATGTGATGTGAAATGTCAGGAATTAATTGTGCATTAATGGTCGAGACCTATACGCTGGGCATGGGCCGCATGTGAACCATACGCGGCGTATAGGTGGGTGTTTATTTAACATTTGGGGTGCCTCTTTATTAGGACCCTTTTTCAAATCATTTCTTACTTAAAATGACATCATTTAATATATGAATTTTTGAAGTTTGTGTTTGGTTTACACTTTACATCCAGGTCATGCTGAACCAGTTTAGAACAGTCCAGTACTTGGTTCCATTTTTATTAAATTTTTTGGTTCAAGTCTGGTGGGATCGATTCCGTCCTGATGAAGATCAGTGGTCATTGCTGCAAATTAGTTGAATTAGTAATAGAACCTTCAACTGTTCATTAGATCATTAAGGCGCCCAAAGACCAATTTGATTACCAAAATAGTGAAGTTTAACATTCCTGAAGATTACGCTAAAGATTTCACATAAGCTATTCAAGCTCCAAGATTAAGAGTAATGCAAAGTCAGCATCTTGATGGAAAAACAGAAACTTAAAGAGTAAATAAACAAGCAATGGATTAATGCACGAACATTGTGACCAGATGGTCATTCAGAAGCTCCTGCCTCTATCCGAGAAAGCAAGTGCCCAGTAGCATTTGAGTACTTGAAAAACTACACACAACATACAATGCTTTCAGTTATAGGAAAGATAAAAAAGTTTAGGGAAAAAAAAGAAAGAAGGAAAAAAAAAAAGAAAGAAGAATACATCTTTCGTGATTTCTTCACATTTATGGAGTAGCATTTGCTGCTTAGCTGCTGCCGACTCTTTCTCAATATTGATCTTTTCATTTATAGCAGCCCCCTTTAACAAGTCCAAAATTAGAAAATTTTAAAAGGTGGAAAGAAGAATACACCATAACACCAGCAATACCCGAATTGATAAAAATGTTCTCTGTTATAAAAGTTTGGAACATATATACCTCTGCAACAAGAGCTTCTACTTCCCGTTGCCTTTGTTCCAGACCACGGCTATTATATTCAACTTGTGATCTCACATTGTTTAGTTCTTTGGAAGCCTCTTCACACTTGAGATCTCTTTCTTTTTCTAACTGTTTTAGTAATTCCTCTAACTGGTCCCCTGGGAGGAAAAAAAAATTAAAAAATAAAGTTTTGAAGTTTTGGGTGGCTTATGAAGTTAAAGTTAACAAGGAGCACCTCTGCCTTGGTATTCAAATAATTTGGCTTCAAGTGCTTTGTCCAACACCCCGTCATCACTGTTCTTAGCTTTCAGAACCTTGACATCTTTCTCAACTTGTTTGGCTGAGTTCACCTGTTGAAGAACCCAGTAATTGGACTCAGAGCACTGTTTTCATTGGCATCAAGAAATAAACCACTTTGGAGAATGCAGAGTAACTAAACATATTCAGACTCAACTATTTGTCAATAAATTTATAACTGTAAAGCTAAACTAGGGAGGGTGACATGAGCAGGTTGGGCGGGCCAAAACAGATTGTTTTTAGTATAATCTACCAGGCCACGTACCTGACTCAAATTATTTTTTTCCAGAATTATATATAAATAATTTAATGCCTTTAAATATCACAACAGTAAAAATCCAAAACTTTGAATAAAAAAGTAAGAGTTTGTGTTAGATCTACTCCTTTTAGCTAAACTTCTTTTACCTTGATACGTTTGAGATAAAACACATCCCACATATAAGTAAATGGGTTGAAATTGACACCTCTAACCTAGTAAATTATAGAACATAACTGTAATGAAACATAACCTGCTCTTGTAATGCCTGCATTAGCTTCAAATGCTTGTTCATTTTCTTGCTGGCCTGAGAAAAAATACACACGCAAAGGTTTCATTATCTTCTGCCTCAACTAAATAGGAAAGCACATTGGTATTTCTGTGTCTAATTGCAATTTGCAATTGAAACATAATCATGCGGACAGGCTTTCTGAGCTTTGGAAATGTGGTTTCCTGATCAATGGCCGCATGAGGACTTAAAGCAAAGGCTGGCAAGTTTGATTATACATCCTACATAAATAAACAACTGCACAAAAGTGCACCCTTTGGCTCTGGACTTTGACTTAAAGACCAATCTAGATTCTAGATAAATAACCATAAGGTTCTAGTTGCAGCAATGCAAGTTTAATTCAAAGTTAAAAATCAGCGTATGAAATTTTCACAACAAAAGGACAAAATCATTTTAATGTTAAATATCTATGCTTACTTTCAAAGGGTCTTTTGTATTCAGTTAGTAATAATTTAAAATAAACGAATAAACCAGTTTGAAACATTTAGAAGCCACTTTTTGAGTCTGTCAAAATGAACCAACCCATGACAAAGCGCAAACTGCAAACCACAAGGATCATTACTGTAACTATTGATACCTAGGGACCATTCGAAAATGTTAACCAAACCACAGACCATTTGTGTCTTTAGTCTAAAATATCATTGGTTTGTTAGAACAATGTGACGGACCCTCCCTGGACCCTACGAAAACGCGGGAGCTCTTTGCAGCACCAGGTACGCCCTTTTTGTTAGAACAATGTGAGTACTAGTTAACAAAATCCTGCTACCAATAGACTAAACAACTCTGTCACCATATACAATGTGATATTTAGTAACTTGCTGCACTTAACAACATCCACTATTAATTTCAAATTATTTAAACTTGGGGATTCAGGAGGACAGAAGATTCAAAACGCTCCTATAGTAAACTGTCACATTATATGAAAACAGCTGCCCTGGTTAATTTACATGCAATTGCCTGATTTCAATGTAATAATTCAGAGCACAAACCACCTGCATACAAATAGCTACAAAATAAAAATAAAAAAAGAAAGATGACTTGGAATAATTGACTAAATACCTTTGTATATACTTCAAGGGTAGCAGTTTTTTCATGAAAAGATTGCATTGCTACTCTTTCTGCATTCTTTGCATCAACTTGAGCTGCTTTTCTCTCCTCCAGTGCCCTCTGTAAAATGTTAAATCAACAAAAAGTTTAGAATAATTCGTAAATGTGTGTGTGGTAGTACTTGTGCTTCCATTTTTCATACATAAGTTGTCAAATCCAATCACCATGAAACAAAAATTAGCTAAAAGAGGCTTTCCTTTTGATATCTAAGCTATTCTTTTCACTAAAGATGAAGATGGCAGACATTGTGCATGAGCCAGACAGATATTTAAAGGGACAATGGTGGTAGTTTAATCTATGATACTTGCATCAAATCTTCTAAATGGTCAATCTGACCTATACATGTATTTCAACAGAATTACAATCTCAGATGGAACCTTGCACCTCTTCCACCGATACACTGCAAATGGCATTCAAATGACAAAATGTATGTCTTCTACTCGAAAGTAAAAAGGAAAGAAAAAACATAGAAACTAAAATGTTCAAAGATGCCAAACCAAAATCACTTTACCTGTAGTTTATCCGGAGACTGAACAATTTTGGAACGCAAAGTTGCATTTTCCTGAGCACTTTGTACCAAAGCAAACTCAGCACTAGAAATCTAAGAACATCATAACAGATAGTTTAATATAAACTCCAATACCAATCAAACTGGCAAGACCCTTAATATAGCTCATGTAAAATGTTCAGTGAGGGTACATGTACATGGGCTCATCAATAGTGAGGATTCAGAAAGTGGCTCATCAAGAAACACGTACTTATGAATTAAAGTGAGGCAGGAGATGTAAAATACTGCCCAAATAATCTTCTCAGCATTTGTTTTATCAGTTAATGATAGCTTGTGAAAACAGTCCTTGATATGCACATCAGCACATGTGTAGTCTTTATTAACAAAGTTGCAATAGATGATTGTTTAAATGATAATACTTGAGTGTCATGATTCAACCTTTCAACTTTTTGCTAAGATGGATGATACTGAATCTAAAATCCAAGCACCACCAATATACATACCTTCTCATCCAGTTCTTTAGATGCATCCTTCTTTTTTCTAAGTGTAGCTTTTAGGGATACTTGGTGATTATTAAGAGCTGAAATGGCCTGGCGTAGCTCTTTGATTTTGGTGTCAACTTCTTGAATAAGAGGCATCTCCCTTTCTCTTGATTCATTGAACTCTGATATGTCTGCATTTGACTATAACAAATATATATTTAGTGGTCTCACCTAATTTCAATATGATTGATTAACTGAGAAAGCGTGTTTCTTAGACCTACCTTTAGGATTCTAGCCTCCAATTCGAGACGTTGCTCATCAATAACTGTCAACTCCTCCACAACTGGACTTATTAGATTCATTCTTGTGTCTCTAAAATGAATAAAGAAGATAACAATAAATTACCAATATGAGAATGGTTTCCTCATGGTTAGAAGTGGATATTACTTCCAACTTAAAATGGAGCCATAGGTACAATGGAATTTCAAAAGAACTACCAGTCACATTCATAACACCTCTGCTGTCAAAAGACCACAAGGCGCAGCCCAGTGCAGCCTTGTCTTCTCGCTTTAAAAGCACCATTTTCAAGCCTAGACCGTCAGGCCAAGTTCCAGCCAAATATTGTTTGAACAGATCTGAAACAATTACACTAGCCCATACAAGCCTAGAATCAATCTAAAACAACCTAAACAAGCTTAAAACAATTTTAAAACCCCTAAAAACGATATTTTAATACTTTGCGTCTCACTTAAAAAAACTCACTTTTCCAAGCACTTTGAGCCTAGGCCCAAGGCTCATCCGTTGCTTAGAGTGACCCTTGCATTGACAACTATGCATACAATTATCAATTTGAGCAAAGCTTCAGACAATTTATGGACTACATGTAAACATCAATCTGAGCACTACGCTACTATTCTAAAAATGTGTTTATTCTATACATTACGTATGTGGGAGCTCGCACAGCCATAACCACAAGTCGCTTTGCAGGTTGAAAACACCAATCACAACTCCAAAACATGACACCATAGTTGAAACAACCAAACACACCAGTAACACGTCTCTCTAAAATACGAACTATCAACACAGTATATCATAGGTAAGAAATAAAAAAACAAAAAAAAAAAAACCAAAATTGGGAAGAAAAAAAAATACCTGTGCAGGGAAAAGTTAAGAATAGCACTAAGAAACAAGTCAGAGCGATCAGGCTCAGGCTTAATAAGATCTTTCAAGGTGAACTTCCTGGGGCAATCAAGCGCAGCAAGGAGTTCCCTAATCTTATGAAACAAAGTCATGAATCTGACGGAATCAACATGCAAATCGGGGTTATCGAGGTGGTCGAGGTCGGCAAACTCCACGAGGGCGTTATCCTCCCTGAAAAAGGAGCAAAGAGTTGAGAGAAGAAAAGGGGGTAAGTAGATTAGGGTTGAGAAAAGTGTGGTGTTACTGGATGCAGCCGAGGTGGATGAGGATCTGAGTGTAGAGGTTGAAGATGAAGTCGGGGGTAGGGTTGATGAGATCGGCTTCGGAGACGGAGGCGATTTGGGATTCGGCCAGAACTCCGATGATCTCTCGCCGGGGAAGCCGAGGGTAGTCGAACTTCGACATCACTCTTGCTTCACTGCTTGTGTGCTTGTGTGAGAGTGAGAGTGTGTGTGTGTGTGTGTTTTGAACAACAAGAAGATCAAATATCAAAATCCAACGAGGTTTTTGCTGGTGTTCTATTCTCCCGCCACACTAAATTTGGAATTTTATAAAAGTTGTGTAGGATTCTATGTGCACAAGACACTTAGAATATTGATGTGGTTAGTACATTATGATGCAAGTCGGGTTATACCCAATAACAAGCTTAGCAAATACCAATTAATATTTAATTGATGATATGATCATGCAATTAAAATATTTACACCAAATTTAGAAAATGGGTTTTCTAAATAAATTGCATATGAGATGGAACAACTTATTAGGATATTTTGTTCAATGATATTATTTGAATTGTTATTTAAATTAGTTGAATAACACCAAATAATAATGAGAGTATACTACTTATACAATTAAATGGTTAATTGCATAAACTAGTTACAAGACTAGACAATGTGTGTGTATTAATATTTGACATTTATAAAAGAACATCACCTATTTATAAATGTCAAATATTGATTAAATGAGAATAAAACTAATTTTATTTAGCCTTGAGGCCGTCCATCATGCATGTGCATGTTAATGTTTTTTTTTTTTTGTGTCTTGAGAAGAACACATAAAAACATTCTTGTTTCCACTAACAAATGATTCTCTTGAA
>BJCN01330671.1:0-13622 GCA_018326445.1 Flaveria brownii
AGTTTAATTAGACAATTATTAATGTTTGAGTGGATTTAGTTAGCTAAGTTTTAGTGGATTAGTTAGTGGTCCACTACATGAAATCTATTAATAATAATAATATCATTATAGCAATTATTTTCATATAAAAGTATTTGAAAAACCTTTTCATATTTTATATAAAACTTTCAAATTAGTAATAGTATTTATGAATCATAACATTTTTATAAATTGTTCAATTGTTTAAAATAGATGAAAAATAATTTATAATACCATGTTACATTAATTCATTGAAATAAATATTCTAAAGATGGATTCGGGTTTGCAGTTTGAAAATGGGTCGGATAACGAAAATACGCGATGTTACATGTACCCCCTCACATGAGGATATTTTTATCATTTTTTTTCACGTATAATATATTAAAAAATTAATAAAAAATAAAAATTCTAAATGAAAAAAGAAAATTGAAAAATATCGGATTGTTAGGTAAGTCGGTGAAACCAATCACTCTTGGTGTGTGTTCATTCGACCAATCGTTAAAACTTTTAATGACAACAACCTCCAATAACATTTATTAAAGTAAGAAGTCTAAGTCACAAATCAGATCGTTAGGTAAGTCGGTGAAACCAATCACTCTTAGTGTGTGTTCATTCGACAAATCGTTAAAATTTTTAATGGCAACAACCTCCAATAACATTTACTAAAGTAAGAAGTCTAAGTCACAAATCATTTAGAAGGTCAGAAAATCATCAATAAACACCAAAACATACACGTAAATACTTTATAAACTACTCACACCAACAAATAATGAAAAATTAATAAGGAGCAAAAACTTGAAGATTACCCGTGACTCTTTAAAATGTTTATATAATTGCAAAAGCACGAAAATGAACTATTATTCGCTCGTTAATCACAAAACAACATAACACGGAAATTCAAAAAACAACGAAATACAAAAAGTAATTAGATATTTTAATCTTACCATCATTGTTTGTTCGAGTTCAAGGGGTTTCAATGGTGTGTGAGATGTTCTAGATGGTGAAGATGATTGGTATTAGGCTATCAAATAGGGGGAGATGATGGATTTAATGGTATTGAATGTAAGAGGAATACGGGTTCACTGACTTACCCAACGGTCAAATATTTTTTTATTTTTCATATAAAGTAATTAATTTTTTATTTGTTTAGTATATTAGATGTGGAAAGAAAATGACAAAAATGCACTTGATGTGAGAGATACGTAACTGAGTTAACTGTATATTTAACTGAAAGTTAATGTAAAGGACAATATGTGTGCACATATTTAAAAAAAACATTAAATGTAATTATTAAAAAAAAAAAACATACGTAATTTTATGTATTAATTAAGAAAATGACAAAAATGCATCGGCTATCATGTGAGAGAACCTACCAAAGCTCCAACGATCCCACCATCCTAAGATAAACAACAAACGATCACAATTCAATAATAATAATCACTTCATCACCGATCTAAATCACACCTTCACACCCAACATCCATCGTTCAATTCATCATTCAATCGTATAACAACAATGAACAAGAATCGAAGAACATTGATCTACTTGAACTCGATTCATTACAAGCTATAACACCGGCGATTCACATCTTTCTCCGATCAAGATCTGCATTTGGACTGATCTTTGACCATACCCACATGAAGAAATCAATTGTAAATCGATCAATTCGTTCGTTTTTCAGTGCAGTGTTTGTTTTCGCTGTCGCCGGCGTGACCCTTTGCCGCCGGAGCATCGTCACCGGCGCCGGAGGTCACCGGCTTATCTCCGTCGACGGAGGACGATCACAGAAGCTTCCTCTGGTGGTTAATGAGAGTTTGATGGTGTTTGCAGCGGTTGATTTGGGTGATGATTCATTGAGGCATAACGTCGAACGGTTGGTGGACGGGGGTTTTCGAAGCGATAACATTCATCTTCATCAGCCGTTTCGATCGGTGGGACGATATAGATTGGATACTGGATCAAGGGATGTAAGGGGTGGTCATTTGCAGCTCAATTCACCTGAGTTTCGTAAAATTCAGATCGTTTTTCGACGATATCTTCAACATTGGTGGCGCCAACGTAGGTTTGAAGCTGATGTAATGTCGAACGTGATCGACGTGTTCAAGAGTTCGAAGACCGCGAGGAGGAAGTATAAGACCTGTGCAGTTGTGGGTAATAGTGGGATCTTGCTGAAAACCAATCTTGGTGATGCAATTGATGCCCATGAGTTCGTGATCAGACTAAACAATGCAAGAATCAGCGGTTTTGAGCGATTCGTGGGGTCGAAAACGAGTCTTTCGTTCATGAACAGCAACATCCTGCACTTATGTTCGCGTAGAGGCGGTTGTTTCTGTCATCCATATGGTGAACAAGTGCCCATTATGATGTACATGTCACAACCGATTCATTTTCTTGATTATTCGGTCTGCAGTGCATCGCACAGATCACAATTGATGGTCACAGACCCACAACTCGACGTGTTATGTGCAAGAATCGTCAAGTACTACTCTGCAAAAAGATTCCTGATGGAAACTGGGAAGCCGCTAGAGGCGTGGGGTTCGACCCATGGAGGACCCGAATTCCATTACTCTTCTGGTATGCAGGCGATCATGCTCGCGTTGGGGATCTGTGATAAAGTTAGCATCTTTGGGTTTGGGAAGTCGGATTCAGCCAAACACCATTACCATACTAACCAGAAAAAGGAGCTCAATTTGCATGATTATCGGGCGGAGTATGATCTGTATGAAGATCTTGTCAACAACCCGAAGGCTGTTCCTTTCATCTCAGATAAGTTCAAGTTCCCTCCTGTTGTTATTCATAGATGATGATGATATTGAGTTATTGACACAAGTTTTAGTTACAATTACACATGTTTATTAGTTTCCACTTGTTCATAGATTGATTGATGTATCACATGTTGAAAGATATAAAACATCTGTTGAAAGATTCATGCTTTTTGCTATCATTTGATATTGAGGATACTGATCAAGCTACCATATGTATACAAAATCGAATCCCATACATAAGCACGCTAAGCTATCACGTTCTCTTTTCATTCATAGCTGATAAAGTGTTAATGTTATTTGAGATCAGACTTTCCTTATGTCGTGGTATCTCTTATATGAACAAATGATGTGAGATTCAGTTAAGGTGTCACAATATGAGTATCGGACAAAGGGTTTTTATCTATGGGCTTTAAGTCCCAATATGGTATTCCTTTTGGGAATTGTTGTTTTTTTGGTAACTACATGTTTCCCTACAAAGATGACACTTCCTTAACCCCATGTAAAACATCACATATTTATGTGATGGTTATTAAGTGTTAGAGCATTTTCTAGATGTGGAGCCTTGTAGTCTGGTTGAGTTGGTTCAAGCCTTTCACTGTAGAGTTGCAAACATGTAAAGAACTTGTTAAAAGGTGACTCGAGGTTGAGGTACTACGCGTATTCCTTTTGACGATCAATTTAGTATATTTGAATGATGAACTAGTATAAACATGTGTATGTATCAAAAGAAGTAAACTTCACAAAATACTGTAGTAAGCAAGCTTTAGAATTGTTCCAATTAGATCACTCGGATTTTTATGTGTTTCAATCATATCACTGATATTTTTATTTGTTCAAATCAGGTCATTAAAGTTTTAGGAGTCCTTCAATTAGCTCACTCATATTTTTTCAATTTTTTATATAAATTCACAAATTCTTTAAAATAATTCGGTACTTTATAAATATTGTTAATTTTTTAAAATTTTGTAATTTATGAGTGACCTAATTAGAAAAATCCTAAATTTTTAGTGATGTGATTGAGATAAAAAAAATTTATAAGTGAGCTACTTAAGACAAAAATTATTAGTGACCTAGTTGAGATAAAAAAAACTATGAGTAACCTGATTGGGACAAATAAATTTAGGAGTGACCTAATTAGAACAATCCTGAAACTTGATTATTATTTTACAAAGTCATCCCAATAAAAAGATGTGTTCCAGAGAAAAAATGTAACAAGAGCGGGACAATGAGATGTCAAGAAAAGGATATACAAGAAGTGTTATGCTTGAGGGTTGCGCTACGCTATACTGGGGGATAGTGATGGGGCGACCATAGAGGTGAGCAAAAATTCAAATTTTGGAAGCGGTACTTATACTAATCAATTTGGGACTGATATAAACCGTAGGTTGGTAATCACTTTATATTCCTCGGTAGTTACATCGGTTTGAAATCAAAACCAACCCGTTCAAAAACGTCTCTAACCCAGTTAAAAAACATATCAACATCCCGAACTGGACTGGTTTTAACTCAAACCGGTTTTGACTTGGAACTAGAAGTGTAGAAACCGTTTTTTTTCCAAACCCAGTTAGGTTTTTAAACCGGACCGGTTTTTTTGTTATGTAATCAAACCAGTTTTTTTTAAACCAGTTTGGTTTTCAAACCGGTTAGGTTTTTAAACTGGACCGATTTCTTTGTTATGTAATCAACCGGATTTTTTTCAAACTAGTTTGACTTTCAAACCGGTTTTTCTAACTGCATACTCAAACTTCTCGAAAACCTTTTCTTTCGATTTAACCAGGTTTTTTTTTTCTTTGATCTGGTTTTGGGTGTCGGGCTATCAAATGGTATACAAACCGACGGTTTGAATCGGGCTGGGAACCAGTTTGGCTAAAACCATTTTTTTTAAAACCAGATCTGTTATTTTTCCAAACTGGTTTTTTGCCCACCTCTACTTGAAACCGGTACACATATGAATGCGACAGAATGGGTTTGGTACACCTCTAGCGGACCGTCTATGGTCCATACCCATGGATTGAACTAGATAGTGTTGAGCAATCATTTCGGTATGTGGTAATTGGTTGGACCATTAAAGCCAGATAAAGAGATAGCTCAACCCAATGATAATGTGAGTTAATTTATGTTCGTCGTGTGTGAATCATAGCCGCAGCTCAACCTATCATAAGATGGTAAGTTTTGATCATTATCTTACGGCATTCTTAACATTTTTTGGGGCTCCAATCAAACTAAAGATTGAGGCCCTTCAAAAAAAATTTAATTATAACACATTTTTTTCCGGGCTTGAAACTAGTAACAATAAATTATAGGCAATATAATTATGATTTGTCTTAAATATCTTATGCCTAAACACCAAAATACCAAATAAAAAAAAGCCTAAATCTAAATGCCTGAACACTTAAAAGCATCCAGAATCAAAAGGGAACTAGGCAAATAAATCAACTGATGTTTTGATCACAAACACTAAACAAAAGGGCGAAAAACCTAAAGCATTACTCCTAATTCTTTGAACAAAAGTTGTAAATCAAAGAAAACCTTAATTACTAACCTTGATAGTTGATTCTTCCGAACGGAAAAAAAGGGTCGACTGACTGATTCAATGATTTCAATCGAGATGGTAGTGGCGAGTGAAATAGAAGATGATGAACCAATGAACGATTGACAGTGATGCAAATCGTAAAATCGATGCGTGTGGTAACAATGGGTGTTCAAAACAAAACATATCATAATTCTCCGGTGAGATTTATTTTAAATCTGTACTGCATTGGCTAAAAAATTCTCCAAAATCTATTATAATTTTTTTAAATGGAGGGACCTTATTTTTAAAGGCCCCAAGCCCAATACGCCACAAGTCAAAGAGATGGACCGCCCCTGGTAGAGCAATAACTCAACTTATAAATTTCGGTTCCCTTAAGGAATTTACACAATAAGAAGGAACAATTTATAGGGTGGCTCAACCGCGTCACGACTATGCAAATAGCCAAGATTCATGAAACTAATTATACGATAGCTCAACTAAAGAATATGTGTACGTATTGTCTTGCATAAATAACCGATAATACGGTATCTTGTTTGTTTGTTAATTATTAGTATAATAAAAACATCAGGATACATATTGAAGTGTCCAACATTCACATAAAACTTAATGTCGTTAGGTTGATTAAGAGTAGGCGGAGTTTAATAGACTTTTTATCAAATTAACCTATTTGTTCACACTTCAAAAGAAAAAAAGTTCATAATTGACAAATAAAATATAATAAAAGAGAGGTGAAACGACGCCGTTGATACCGGAGATGTTGATTTGGTACGTACAATTAAACCCTTTTGTTACTCGTGACAAACACCTTTATATTACTTGAATAAAGTTTTTATGAGTGTTAGTAATTTTAATATTTTATGATAACCGATAAGGATCAGAAATACATTTCTACAAAAGTATTTGATCATAGAGTTAGAAGGTGTAAAGTACTCTATAGTCTAATACTCTTAAACGAGTTGAAAATAGTGTCACGTAAACATCTCGTGTAACAAGAAAACATAGGCCATAAATTGATGAAGAAATAACATTCGAACTAACATTGTAGCTTAACAAAACATCCATATGGTGGTGATCAACTACTAGCTATGAAGCCGGAAAATTTTCTCTAATTAAGAAGAGACGTATCATGTACCCTTTTCCTCTCGCTTATAACTGATAAGAAAATTTATCGACTTCAAAACTTTAAGAGGATTTTCCATCCTTATTACAACATACCCGCATGTGAACATTTATAGAAAGTTATATTGATGCTGCTAGAACTCTAATATTTGTTGCCAACAATCTTCAGAGTGCTAGTTGCATCAACTTTAAATAGTTTTTTTGTTAATTAACTACGATTAATGCATGATTTCATCTTCAGAACCCATAACACATTCTTTGTCATCATGATCAAACCCTTCAAAACAAGGATGTGGAGAATGTCCTTTTCCAAAAGCGCGAATATGATCCTTGAGTGACCTTTTATGCTTAAAATCTGATCCACACACACAATACCATAATTTACCACAGTTTTTCTCATGTGTCCTCCAATCTCCTTTGACTGCAAACTTTTTCGTACAGTATTTCCTACATGTAAACGCTTTAGCCCCATGCTTTCTCTTGTAATGCGTGTGTAGCGTGCGAAAATCCTTCAACGGTTTGGCTCGAGGGTGGTTGATGTTGTTCTTGCACCCTTGAGCACAACAATAGCATGGGAGTCTTAGCATGTCTGCTGGTTGTGTGCCTTTAAGTGACTCTAGTCCTTTCCTATATTCAGAACCATGCCCCCACATGTGCATCTATAAGCATGTCAAGAATTATAAATATCATTTGATCCTCTAAAAATTCTATAAAATTTAAAGAACATAATGCATCATGAAATTACATAAATCCATGTTACAAGATTGTATGACCACACAAACCAGACTTGATTAATTATTGGGTCAATTGTCGTACTACTAGAAAACTAAGTATTTGTGACTTTAATTGTGATTAAATAAATAAGTAACTTTAATGAAAAAAGATATTCATTGTATATAGGGATTTTTGTATGCAAATCAACAAAGAATACCGGATCAAATAATAAATTCAGAAAATGGACACCATTTTCAACATAAACTTAACATGGTCAATCGATTAGTCAGTCTTCCACCACAATAAAGTTCCTTAATTTTTTTTTCCCATTTCAACTACTCAAGTGATGTCAATGAATATCTCAATAAAGGGCTATAGTATTTAAATTATAATTACCATGCTTAGTTCTTAGAAAATTTATTTGGTTTATTTATCTAAATTTTCATGATACATAAATTATAATGATGATGATATGCTGTTTAATCATATGATAAAGCATAACAATATAATGGTTAATTTCAATCTTTCAGCATATTTCTGCCATGATACTGAAATCTTCATTTTTTTATGATTTCATGTATAATTATATCATATTACAAATTTTCAAAAATCAAACATGTTTTCAATAAATAAAATTATATATGGATGATAATCTTATGATACAAATAATTTTCTTATGTTATCTTACAACTCTTAAATGAATATTATGATGCACCAAAAGATTGTGTATATAATATACATATGAAAAGAAACCTGAAACCCTAATAATTGAGATAATATGATGAAATGCTTAATTGCAATTAATTAAAAAAATGCATAAACATACTATATGTCTATATATGGAAAGACTTACCTGCATGTTATTGTACCTATTAAAGCTTTTGTTGCACAATGAACATACAAACTTCATAGGTCCAACAAGTATTTGAGATGCTGTCGGTATCCAATACCTAGTTTGATTATGATCACTAATAACGTTGTACTCATAATTATGTTCAATATTACTAAACTTCATCTTGAACATATTTGCTTTCTTCTCTTCATCTTCTTCCTTACTCTCATCAAACAACTTGTTATCGGCCAACGAATCGCCTGCATATTCTGTGCTATGGCTAGGTAAACCGATGTGCAATGTGACTGTCACTTTCTCCTTGTTATCTTCTTCTTTGATGTTCAAAACACTATTAATATTGTGTTCATCTTGGTCGAGTAATCGATTGAGTAGGGGTAAGCATTGTATCGTTTCATCGCGGAAATCTTGTTCTTTAGAGAACATCGCGGTGTTGTATGAAGATGAGGGTGTTGTTGATGGTGAGGATGATGATGTGTTGAGCCATTCAAAGAAAGGTGAAGCTTCAAAACACATTGTGTTTTGTGGTCATGAAGAAGCTAGGGGAAATTGAGTGTGAAATGGTTTTGTATTAAGGGTTGATTTTGCTTATATATATACAAGTGGAAAGTGGTTTGATTTGTTGAAGTCTTTTTGGGTTGAAGCTAGGTGCATGTGTGAACTAGAGAAAGATATGACTAATTAAGTGGTGGTGGGTTGGGGAATTGTTGATTGGTAAAAAGGGACCTTAAGTGTGACAAAAGTTATATGATGGTCTAAGCTTGATTTCTAATTTAAAATAAGTAATGTTATGTTATGTTAAAAACTTTATATTTGATATAATATATATAGTAAATTTCAGTTTTGCTTCTAAAAAATTGAAAAAGTAACCATTTTGCTTTAAAAGTTTAAAAACATCAATTTCAATTCAAAAGTTTTATTATTTTTTTTAATTTAATCCAAAAGTTTTATTATTTGTTTCAATTTCAGTTCAAAATTTTCATATTTTGAATTCAAATTGAAACAACTTATGAAATGTTTGGACTGAAATTGAGACAAATTATAAAAATTTTGAACTGAAATTTATGTTTTTAAACTTTTTAAGAAAAATGGTTATTTTAACTTTTTAAGGAAAATGATTAATTTTTGGCAAATCTTACGAAGTAAAATCGGATTTAACTCTATGATCTATAATGTCACATGAATCTTGTAAAAATAAAAAACTATTATTAGATTATGGCAACTCTCAACTAAAAGTTTGGATAAATTCTTGTTTATCATGAATAGTTTGATTCTCAAGTCACAAACCATTTACAATAAGCTGTAGGTTTTTACATCATATAATTAGTGTTTGAAGTTGATATCTTGACTCTTGATTGTGCCTATCGGGTCAAATAAATATGTTTGCATGTGAGAACGGATATAAGTTATAATTTTTCTTTGTTAAAGTAATATGTTTGAAAATACAAAATGTATTTTTTAACATTTGTAGGAACATTGTTGGAGATTGTTAATGTTTTCAACAATGTTAGAAAGTATTATATTTTTTTTCCTTTGTTAAATTTATATATATTATCAATTAACTTAAAAAATAGAAAAATTGTCTATGTTGTCAGAAAAGTTAGGTTATTATTATTATTTTTCTTTGTCAGAAATTCGTCCACTATTTAGTGGCAAAGAATCGTCGTCATGTTGGAAAGTTTTATGGGGAAAATGCCTCTTTTTAGCAGTGTTATATGTTGATGAATAATATAGAACTTAAGCTATGCTCTATAGAATAAAATAAAAATCATAGTAAATAATGCCAAAGTATAAAATCGAGTTATACGTCGATGAAAGAACTATTGAATTCTAATAGTAAAAAGAAAAGTTAAGTGTCTTAAATGAAAATGCTTAAAAGTCTGATGCTCATTGCCAACTAACTAGAATTAAGACACCCTATCACCAATTACATTTATATTTAATTATTAAATTAGGTAGTTTAAGAGTATTTATTGTGAAATTCCTAAAAAGATATGAGTGTGTTTGGTATATTATATGGAATGAGTTTGAGTGGTTGTGAGTGAAGGAAATAAAAAATGTTATTATTGATTGGTATATTTGAAGAATCATTGTTCATTCCTTATAAATTTTTTAATATTTTTGAAAGTGGTTGTGAGTGGAGTAGAGAGAAAAAAGTAATGATAAGGTAATAAAAATATTATTTAATTAAAAATAAAAAAATAGTAATTTTTAATGTAGTTATATATATAAAAATAAAAAACCAACCGTAAATGATTTATGTTAGAAATAGTTATCATGGAATTTAACCAAAATATAGGCACTACCTTATGTAATGGAAGCCAATATTTGGTCGAATAGGAAATAGTCAATGCCGGCCTCATATTAATATTATATAACTGATGAATACAAGAATTAATAAGTGCCTGAATGTACAACAAGAGATGCATCAAGTACATGATTGTATTAATATAGCATACAAAAGACCTTTTCTATGGAAAATAAAAGTCTTGAAATAAAAACCTTTTTGAAAAAATCATTTTTTCTTCAACGATAGTTGATGGTATTATTACTTTTAGAGTTTTAGTCAACACATGCCTCATTAATTTACAAAAAAATACGAATTTTTTAGTTGACTTTTAGTCAATGTTAATGGTGTTTCAATTTTCCATCCTTTTATAAATCAACGCACCAATTAATTTCTTTACTTGGTACTTTACCATGCCATGGAAAATATTCGAAAGAAAAATTCTTTCATCGGATAGTTTTGATTTTTCCAATTTATATGATTAATTACTATTCTTATTAAAGACTTTGATCGGTGGCTACAGTGCCACCGTACCAACAAAACCCTAATCCCCACACATCTACAGCTTTACAGTCCCTTCAGCCCCGAACTTCTACCCTCGACCTCCTCCTTCAGCTCCGTTGCCGCCACTGTTGGGTACCCACAGTGAAATCGATCGGGGGTATTGGGGTCGGTGATCCTTGATTTCAGTATTTTGGGGTCCGGTGACCCTCGATCGGGTGACCGGTGGAATCGCTTGAGGTCGCTTCCGATGGCCGACCCAAGGTGGAGTTAGGTAGCGGTGCAAAGGAGGTGGTCAAGAGGAAGCGAGGCCGTCCGGCCAAACTTCCGCCGGCTAAACCGACGCTTGCTAAATCGGCGCCTGTGAAGAGCGGCGTTGGAGTGGCGTCGATGAGGGTGATGAGGCCGGAGTTGGTGATGAGGTCGATTGTGCCGGTGGTTATGGCGGGGGGGGTGGGGATTTATGGTTTGATTATTGCCGTGATTATCAGTACGGGGATTAACCCTAAGGCGAAGTCTTATTATCTGTTTGATGGGTATGCTCATCTTTCTTCGGGACTTGCTTGTGGTCTTGCGGGTCTGTCTGCTGGTATGACTATTGGAATCGTGGGGGATGCTGGTGTTAGGTAATTCTCTGATCTCTGTTTTCTTGACCGGTGCGTTGGGTTGTGTTTGGTGGTTGTTCTCGACCTTCGGTTGTTGCCTACTATATGGTTCTCTTTTACCATGATTTTTGGGTTTCTTTGGTGGTGTTGATGAGGGTTGGTTTCAGTTACTGACCAAAGACACCCTATGTCTCTCTCTGTCATGTCTTTTTGTGAAGTTGAAGTGTGTTTATATGGAGATAAAAGGGGTTTGTTGTGTTTCAAGTGGGTTTTCTAGGTTTTGGTGGAGGTGTCGGTGGCGGTCGGCGATGATGATGAATTTGTCGTTGTCTGAGTGAATCGAACGAGGGTTGAAACTTACCGTATCTTGGCGGGGTAATTTCCAGAGGTTTCGCGGTGGAAATTGGTGTTTCTACCGTTGAAGCAGCCGTGATGTTTGCAGCCATGGTGGTTTGTTCATCTTTGTTCTGATTATCATAATTAACAGATCTGAGCCTTATTAATACAGTACCACCGACCAGGGTTATTTTGGGTATTTCACAGCTTCTTTTCCGGCGACTCACACTCAAAACACACACACACACACTCACAACCTCTTCAACACGAAGATTCATCGCGGAGGCAATTGTGCGTTGTTTTTGTTGGGATCAATTGTCGATTTCTAGGTTTTTGGTTACCTATAGTTGCATCTAGCATGATCCGATCACATAGTGTATCTGGAGACCTGCATGGTGTTCAACCTGATCCTGTAGCTGCTGATATTCTTAGAAAAGAACCAGAGCACGAAACTTTTATACGCCTGAAAATTACACCATCTGGTAACCATGTCTACTTTGCAATCCATCTGGTAACCTTTCATTTTTATCAAGAAATTAAACCTCCGAATTCCTAGCTCAGAAAAGTGCACCGCACCGTGACTTTTATAATGTCCGTAAAGTTGACACTCATGTTCATCACTCTGCATGCATGAATCAGAAGCATCTTTTAAGGTTCATAAAGTCCAAGTTAAGGAAAGAACCTGACGAGGTAATGCTTTTAATTTCTTTCTGATTATGTAAAGTGATGTAATCGAAACAATTTCTCTAACTTGTGTATATTGTGCATGTATACCAACAATCCATGTATTCCTATTTGTTCAGGTTGTAATATTTCGTGACGGTACATATTTTACTTTAAAAGAGGTTTTTGAAAGCTTGGATTTAACTGGCTAACCTAATTATTTATTTATTTTCTTTTACTTTTTTTGAATATATTATCTTCCTTTGGTGACAAGTTGACAAATAGCTGATGGAAGTTGTTCATGCAGGTATGACCTGAACGTTGATTTATTAGATGTGCATATCGACAAGAGCACTTTTCATCGTTTTGATAAATTCAATCTGAAGTACAATCCCTATGGTCAGAGTAGGCTACACGAGATTTTCTTAAAACAAGATAATCTGATTCAGGGTAATCTTTACTAACTTAAATTTGAATGGGTCTATGCCTTATGTATTAACTATTGACTCATCACTCATGCTTACTATTTTTTTTCAAGCCGTTTCCTTGCTGAGCTGACAAAATAAGTGTTTGCAGATCTTGATGCAAGTAAATATCAAGTGAGTTTTGACATGATCTTTGAGAAAAAAAGGTTCTGAAACATTTAACGGGTCTGCGTATGAGGATGATTCTGTATTATTGCATGTTATTTCATTCCTTTTCTGTTTAAATTTTGTTTTCCTTTCATTTCTAAAAGATAAAATGGTGCTAATGCAATAACATAGTCGTTTCCTTACATCTAAGTTTATTGACAAAGCCGGCACATCTTTTATCCTCCTACAAAGTGATTATCTTAACCTATATTCCTTAATAGATGGCTGAGTACAGAATATCTATATATGGAAGGAAGCAAAGTGAGTGGGACAATTTGGCAAGTTAGATCGTGAATAATGAATTGTACAGTGAGAATGTCGTCTGGTTGATTCAGGTACTTAAGTTTAACCATTCCCGTTAGTTTTGAGATATACATTGAACAGCCGGTAACATCAATGGGTCGATGATGATGGACGAGGATCCGTCTGAGACCGCCCTTTTTTACTTGTCGATGATGGCGGATCAAGATTCGTCTCAGACGATGTTCCTATGGTTATTCCTGTTGCTATTTAGTTGGTCTGGTTTGTGTAGGTGGCGGCGGTGTAGTTGTCACCACGCCCTCTCGGTGGCAATGGTTTGTTTTCCCCTTTGTGGATTC
>BJCN01330699.1:0-10940 GCA_018326445.1 Flaveria brownii
CCACACCTGATAGCCCCTGAAACTAAAAGGATATGAAGGTATATTTGGGGATTAGTACCACAAATAAGGGGATTAGTTAAATCCGCAATGCCCAAAACCTTCCAGGAAGCAGTAAGCTTGTCAGGAAGCCTAATAGATGAAATGATAAGAAATGGATCTTTAAGTAATCCAAAAATAGGAGAGAGAAGAAAGTGGAATGATAACCACACAGGAAGGAAATTTGAAGAAAACCCTCAGAAGAAAATGACCCGGCCCCCATAAAGAAATTTATTAGGAGCAGTATGAGAAAAGAAAACACAGACTGAAGGACAACCATGGTACGGTACCTGTCAAAGATATCACCATAGAAATGTATGATAGTGATTTGTTATAATTGCAAAAGGAAGGGACATATATCCCGAGACTGCAAGAACCCCACCAACCTTAAACCATTCTGCTATCAGTGTGGTAACGAAAACCATTTTCATAATGAATGTACACAATTGAAAGGAAAGGCTCCAGTTAACCAAAACAACCCCCGTGGAAGAGCTTCCGTAATGCAAGCTAAAGAAGCTCGGCATGAACCAGAAGTAGTTACGAGTACGTTTCTTATCAACAATTAGTACACAACAGTATTATTTGATACAGGAGCAACTTGTAGTTTCATTTCAAATACCTTTAGACCGTCACTTAATCTAACTTCTGAGAAGGTAAAGCACAAATATATGATAGAATTAGCTGATATTAAAATAATTGAAGCTGGTGAAATCATTTAAACCTAGATGAACATTATTTTGATATAGATCTAATTCTTATTGAATTAGGAGGTTTTGATATTGTAGTAGGTATGGATTGGTTAAGTAAGAATCATGCTGAAATTATATGTGGTAAGAGAATGATAAAAATCCCTCTGATAAAAAAATAGAACTCTCTGTATACGGTGAAAAGCCTAGTGGTATTATGAAAATAATTTCTTGTAAGAAAACACAAAAATGTTTAAGAAAGAAATGCTTAGCTTTCTTTGCTCATGTAGTTGATACAAAATTAGATAAGATGAATCTAGAAAGTGTTCTTATTATCAATGAATATCCGGATGTTTTCCCTGATGAATTACCCGGTTTGCCACCCCACGCCAAGTAGAGTTTAAAATAGAATTAGTACCAGGAATAGCCCCTATTGCTAAAGCACCATATCGTTTAGCACCAACAGAAATGAAAGAACTAATGAATCAATTACAGGAATTATTGAATAAAGGATTTATACGCCCTAATGTATCACCTTGGGGAGAACCAGTTCTATTTGTTAAAAAGAAGGACAGGACTTTTAGGATGTGTATTGATTATAGAGAACTCAATAAAGTTACCATAAAGAATAGATATCCACTCCCTAGAATTGATGACTTATTTGATCAATTGCAAGGATCTAGTTATTTTTCTAAAATAGACTTAAGATCTGGATATCATCAGTTAAGAGTACAGTATGAAGATATATCAAAGACTGCATTCAGGACTAGGTATGGACATTATGAATTTCTTGTAATGCCATTCGGATTAACCAATGCTCCAGCAGTATTTATGGATCTAATGAATAGAGTATGCAAACCCTATTTAGATAAATTTGTCATAGTATTCATAGATGACATCCTAATTTATTCTTAAAATAAGGAAGACCATGAACAATATTTAAGGTTGACTTTAGAATTACTATGAAAGGAAAAGTTGTATGCAAAATTCTCAAAATGTGAATTTTGGAGAAGGGAGGTACAATTATTAGGACACGTAGTTAATCAAGATGGGATACAAGTTGATCCAGCAAAGATTGAAAAAGTAAAAAAAATGGGAAATTCCAAAAACACCAATTGAAGTGCGACAATTCCTAGGTTTACCAGGATATTATAGGAGATTTATAGAAAATTTCTCAAGAATAGCCCAACCTTTGATAGAATTAACCCAGAAAGATAGGAAGTATGTATGGGGAGAAAAACAAAATGAGGCATTCGAACTTCTCAAGAAGAAGTTGTATAGTGCACCTATTTTTAGCATTGCCAGAAGGAACAGATAATTTTATAGTATATTGTGATGCATCACGTCAAGGTTTTGCATGTGTTTTAATGCAAAAAGACAAAGTAATAGCATATGTATCTAGGCAACTTAGAGGTAGTGAAAAGAACTATACTACACATGATCTGGAACTAGGAGCAATACTGTTTGCACTACAAATTTGAAGACATTACTTATATGGGACTAAGTGTGTAATATATATGGATCATAAAAGTTTACAACATATATTTGATCAAAAGATGTTAAATATGAGACAAAGAAGATGGGTAGAGCTACTAAGTGACTATGATTGTGAAATCAAGTATCACCCAGGAAAAGCAAACATAGTAGCTGATGCTTCAAGCAGAAAAGAAAGAGTTAAGCCATTACGAGTATGTGCCATGAGAATGGAATTACGTTTAGATCGGATAAACCAAATTCGGAAAGCCCAACAAGATGATATGTTCAAATTAAAAGGTCAATTAAAAGACATGGAAGAAGAAACAGATGGAATCCTGAAATTCAAAGGAAGAATTTAGGTGCCAGACAATAGCATGCTTAGAACAATTATCCTACAAGAAGCACATAAGTCAAGATATTCTGTGCATCTAGGAAATAATAAAATGTACAAGGACTTGAAAAGCTAATATTGGTGGCCAGGCATGAAAAAGTCAGACGGAGAATTTGTGGAAAATATGATATTTGTTCAAGAGTAAATGTTGAATATCAAAAACCTTCAGGATATTTACAACAACCAGATGTTCCAGAATGGAAATAGGACCAGATTACTATGGACTTTGTAACCAAATTACCATGAACCAAAAATGGATACGACATAATTTGGGTTATAGTAAATAGATTGACTAAGACAGCTCATTTCTTACCTATAAGAGAAGACTACAAGATAGAAAGACTAGCCAGAATTTACGTAAGAGAAATTGTGTCTAGACATGGAATACCTGTGTCAATTATATCAGACAGAGATAGTAGGTTTACATCAAGATTTTGGGAGACATTACAAAAGGCCTTAGGAACCCAAGTAAATATAAGTATAGCTTATCATCCACAAACTGATGGACAAAGTGAAAAAATAATACAAACACTGGAAGATATGTTAGGAGCTTGTACTATAGATTTTGATGGGAATTGGGATAGTCATTTACCATTAATTGAATTTTCATACAATAACAGTTATCACTATAGTATTGGAATAGCTCCATTTGAAGCCTTGTACGGAAGAAAGTGTAGATCAACCTTATGTTGGAATGAAATAGGTGACAGACAACTTACAGGCCCTGAATTGATACAAGAAACATCTGATAAGATCACTGAAATTAAAAATAGATTGAAAGCAGCCCGTGATCGACAGAAAAGCTATGCCGACAAACGAAGAAAGCCATTGGAATTTCAAATTGGAGACAGAGTCTATCTAAAAGTATCACCCACAAAAGGAATTTTCCGATTTGGAAAGCCAAGTAAGTTAAACCCTAGGTATGTTGGTCCATTTAAAATCATTAATAGAATTGATCCTGTGGCATATAAGTTAGATTTACCTCAAGAGTTGGGTGAAGTACATAACTCTTTTCACATATCCAACTTAAAGAAATGTCTAACAGATGAGACATTAAAGGTGCCAGTTCAAGAAGTCAAAATAGATAAGAAACTTCATTTTGTGGAAGAACCAGTAGCCATTATAAACAAGGAAGTAAAAAGATTAAGAAGGAAAAGAATTCCTATAGTAAAAGTTAAATAGAATGCGAAAAGAGGACCAGAGTTTACTTGGGAAAGGGAAGATGAAATTCAAAGGAAGTATCCCCATTTGTTTGAACCTGGTAATCTGATAAGTTCTCCTCAACTCTAGACATTACTCTCTAAAAAAAAATTCGGGACGAAATTATTCTTACGGGGGAAGAATGTGACAACCCTAAAAATTAAGTTTAGACAAGTTATATATAAATAAGATTCTCATACATGTTATTCATTATTTCACTAACCTCTTATGAATTATATGTGTTTATGTGTATATATATGTTGTACGTATACATGCATACATGCATGCACAAAATTTACATATGCATCTATCCAATACATAAATCTTTCAACTCCAAACATTATATAATCAAGTATCACAACTATGTAACATCAAATCATACACCAAATGGAATAAGATACAACCCAACTAAACACCATAATACATCAAAAAGAACTTGGTATCGAAACAAAACAAATCAAACCTTAAACACATAAAACATGATCATAACCGAAGCTCTAAACCCGGTTCATTAAAGCAACTAAAACCACCCGATTAAAATCCTAAGCTTGGTAATTAATCACCTTAATCGATTTGGACACCTCACTACCCCATCTAGCCGCCACCTTGCACCGTGTGTTTTAAAAATTGGACACTTCATCAACCTATACTAGCTTATTCATCCATGCTAGCATATAGATATCATGATTGTGCCATTAATGGCAACCGACCCATTGCACCATAAAACACTCGAACCACTCCACCACTACAATCACTTCGACCACCATCACCTTCACACCACTCCACAACCTTGAACTCGGTCACGATACCACCATCACTTTTTCTCAAAACTCTCGGTCACCACCATACAACCACCATAACCGAACACCACCATCATTTCACCCTCGGTCACCATAACCATCGTTTATCACCACCATCTCCTACACCATCCTTCTGTTCTCCCAATCAAACACATACAAACCGTAACCTTGAGTGCTCAACATCGGTTTGCAAGAAGATCACGATCTTGGAAGCTCAAAACAACCACTCAAGTCGATTCATCAAAGAAAGAAGCTACCATCAGCTACCCTTTACTCTATCTCATTACCAAGAATCAAGGTTTCCACTCTTAAACTAACTAAAATTTTAAGTTATATGTGTTTTAACAACACATATAATCAACCCTTGTGATTAAAACATGAAAAGCCTTCATCACACAGTCCAAATATTTCATCTTCTTAAGAAATCAATAAGAAAGGTTTTGAAAATCTGAAAAATATGATAAGTTATGAAATTAAACAAAAAGATTATAAATAAGGTTTTGAAGATCTGAAAAATATTATAAGTTATGAAATTAAACAAAAAGATTATAAACAATGGTTGAAATTATGCATAAACTTGATAAATTTGTTATACTACTAAAATGACTGCGATTTTGGGAATAAAAATGGTAGATATATTAGAAATATTAAAGATTAAGGTTCTGCAAATTTTGGTACAAATGTAATCAGTAAAATAATTTATGCAAATTATTTAAGTGTTTGGAAAAGAATTTTCTATTGGAAGAACCAAACCTAGCAAGAAGCTGGAAAAGTTATATGTTGATTCTTATGATTTAAAAGACTTGTTTTGTGGTTTAATTTGAACTTATGCATAAGTTATGAATTTTTGAAGTTTATGTTATTTGAAAATCGGGAAAAATATTTAAACTGTAAAATAATCATGAGAAATTCACACAACACATGAGAAATAGAAGAGAACAATTTGAACGAAAATTGGAATTTTAAGACATGCTCTACTACTTTTAAAAAATATTGTTGAAATGATAAAAATCATCAAAATAGGTTCTGTTATGATTTAGGACTTAAGAAAATTTTGAGGAGATATAAATTTTGTAATATATATTCTGACAAAATTTGATTAATTTTAGAGGCCCAAAGTTATTTCTATTAATTTATATAATTAAATATAAAAATTCTAGAAAATAAACTATAATTAATTAAAATATGGAATTTTTATATGTTATATCTGATTTTGGATCTATCTGCTATAAAATTTTCATAGTATATGTTTGTTTATAAATTCTGTAATGAATTTTATAATCTAAGGTGCTGAAAATCTTAAAGAAATATTAATTGTTTGTAAATATTTTTATAAGTTATCCATTGGAGTAAGAGGTGAGACTCATAGTCCCATTTTGTATCTATAAAGTTTTTGGGTGAAAAAGCATACTATTTTATGATTGATGCATTATTATGAAATTTTTAAGATATACTGTTATTTATGATACAACCATTAATTCGGATGTGGAACCGTTGGATAATATAGGTAGCGCTACTTAGGAAAATATTTACTGCACCAACAGGATGAGTGTTGTGATGTTATATTATCTGATTTTATAAATTATGTTATGACAGTTATGAATCATCTGATTATTAAGTAATGTTTCGTTGTATTTGATGCATCAAAAATATTTTGTTTGAAATTAAACTTATGATCTCACCAACTATTTATTGACCATTTTGAGTATGCTTTTTCAGGTAATCATGTCTAATAATATAAGGTTCTCTTTTGATGTTTATAACGATTGGGGAGATCTGGTGAGAAGAGTTTGTGTGAACTTGATTGTTAACATCTACGATTTCAGTATTTCGGTGGACGCTTATTTCCATCGTCTCTGAAGATGTAGTAGTTAAATAATATGTTTGTAATAGGAATATGTCAAATTTTGATTACTTATATATGATGTAATCCTGACTTTAATTATCTTGGGATAAATAAATGTATTATGTTATGTTATGATGTGTTTTGTTGTGTTAAAGTTTATTTCTTTTAATCGATGCGTTCTGAACAATCGAGTCACATCCAAAAGCGCTTCACGCTTCCGTCCGGATGTGACAATAAACATGAAACTTCATCTCTAAATTTGTGTTTCCATAAACTTTGACCAACCGGATCATAATTGTGTTATTTAATTTAGTAGAATTCACTTCTGGATTCATAATAACCTGCTCAAATTTTTGCAAAAACACTCAAATCATTAAAAAATTAACAAACCTTTAATCAAATGAAATCTGTGGAACTTTTGATCAGGAATGGTGGGGATGAAAACTTGATTATATTATGTGTTGTTCATTTAATATTGCAAAAGTGTGTTCATGTGACGGTTTTCCCTTACTTAGTCTTAGAGTCCGTGTAGAGAGGTTTATCATATTTTTTCACACAATGATGGTGCATAGTTGGATTATCTTTGTGTGTTTTAGATGTTGTTGAGGCCTAATTACATGTTGCACAGTCTGATTTTAGGCCTTTATTGTGATTTTTTGATGATTGTTGAAATACACCAACATTTTACTTTTTATTGTTGTGTTCTTATTACTAAGGTTGGCAGGGTTTCAAGCTAATGCTTTTTTGGGCTTTCTTGGCTTTGTTATATGCAGGCATGATTTTAAACCCGTTTATTTTTTTTATCTTTTGCTTATTCTTTCTTTCATTATCTGCTATATAATACTTATTAACCTTGAGATTCGTTGATGTAGTTTAGCTATTTTGTTACTGTTTAATGCGTTGTTAAGTGGCTAGTTGTGCGCTAATTTGATATTTGGTGCTTCAGACACATTTCAGACCTTATTCTATTATGTTGGTTTTGATGATTTTTGTTTGCTTTGTAGCACTCCAGGCAAAAACACAGGCGTTTGGATGTTTACCTTTTAGACACCGCATCATCGTCTACCTCATGTTTCGAGCCGTCATGTTAGTCACAAAGGCAGTCGTCTCATCGTGCTTCATTGTTGTGGTCTTCTGGGAGGACTGGTATGTTTTCTGTTAAGGCTGTTTCCGGGGGTACTAATACTAGAATCGATGTGTTGCCGGAGGGTTCTACATGTCTTCTGACCTCTCCCTTGTATGTGGATTTGGGAAGGTGTAATGAGGTTTAGGAGTTTTGGTGCTTGGAACATCTCACATCTTTCCCAACCTCTCGGAGGCCTTGATACCGCAAATGTTGTAAAGGTGGAAGGGTCAACGCAGTCTCCGGATTTGTTGCGGTCTTTGTTTTGTGTTCGCGAGTTCATGGTAGATATTCGTATGTATAATGAAATGTTTTTGATGATGTCCTAGGTTTTTAGTTTTTACAAATGTATATTTTTATAGCTATGGTGACCTTTTAAATAGGCTTCGGCTTTTTCGTAGTAAGAACTCCATCTCTTTATCACCGGATATTGTTTTTGCGTTAACAACTATGCTAGACGAGGTTAATGGATATGCGCGTCTCTTTCGGTCTGCAAGGGATCTGCGCCAACATGAACATATTCCTCACTTTTGTGTCAACGTTTACACCAGAGCAAGGGATTGAAGGTTTGATGATCCTTCTCCGAATATGCTTGGCACAATCGTATGCGCCATAGCAATGTTGGCTCAGATGATTTCGATGTTATCGTTCGCGATACAGATAACACTCCGCACAAGGTCAGCAAGCTTCACCCATCTTATATCCCTCTCTAATCCTTCTTGACAATTGTTTCAATAGTATGTTGTGGATGCGTATGTTTGTGTTGAGCATTGTCAACTAGATTACATATGCAGAAATCAGGAGGAATTTTGTGTTGGACATTAAACCTTGACATCAAGATTAGTTTAAGTATTAGTATTGTAAATAAATGTATGTACATATACGTATGGGTCAAACAATATGATTTCACGGGTTAAGTAACGGTTATAAACCTGGGAATTAGTTAGTTAGTTATGGTAGTTATTAATCATCCTTGTAATCGCCATATTAAAGGGTATAAATACCCCTCATCGGCATACATTGAACATATATATAGTATATGAAGTCTTAGTATTATTCTCTGCGTATATATTGTCATGTATGTTGTTGCTGTGTATCGAGAAGTGATTCTATAAATGGTATTAGAGCGAGACGCTCTTGGAGTAAGAAGAAGTCTGTGAAGTGTGGAAAGACGAGATCGCTAGAAAGGAAATGGAAGATTATTACACTACAGAAAGTAATGATGGCATGGATGTTTCAGTTATGAATCTGACATTACGATTCGGTCAGGAGGACAAGTAAAAATCGAATGTCTATGGTCAAGGAGACAGGGAGGATTCAAGCGTGGAAACACTGTGTGTCAAAGTTAATGACATTTCATTTGGTAATGAAGAAAATATCAAACATAAAAACAAATGGGCATAAAAAAGATTCAGAAATATGATGCGGACCCAGAAAGGAAGAAACATTTTCAAGAACCACGTGTGTCTCTACTGTAAAAAGCCTGGAAATTTCAGGGAAATTTGCGAGAATCGGTTAAGGTTATCGGAATTCATGATCAAGGGTACCGAAACAGGATTATGGAATGAGATTTGGTACGTTGGGTTACATCAAAAGAAACATGCCACGTGCAACAAGAAACAGTTCAAAACTCTTAGAACATCCTTCGGAATCGAGAGTTATTTACCCGAATTTACCAAAGCATATTTCCGTGGAAAAGGACAAGTGGAACTGAAATCGAATGGGGTATCGAGGATTAGAGAATCCGTTTACTATATACCTATAATGAAATGAAATGTCTTAAGCCTTGAGCAATTGGTGTATCAAGGATTTGATGTTACATTTGAAGGAACTCCAACATTCAAAGAAAAATCGGCTAAAGAAACTAAGGTGGAAGATCAAGGTCTCTCAAACAAAGAAAACAATTCTGATATCGATATGAATTGGGGAGATGCTAGAAAATTAGAAGAGACATAGAAGATGTTAGAACATTTTGATCATTTGGATCTTGAAACAACTGAAAACTTAAGCAAAGCAAATGGAAAAGAAGCGATCGTCAAACAAGATATAGAAGTATCAACAATTGAAGACATGGTTGTACTCTTGGATCTTGTTAAGTCAATAAATCAAAGTTTGATTCAAGAACACACTATTAAAGAAAAATTCAAGAAAATGGTAAAGTGGTTTATTAAGTATGTGTTGAAGCAACAAAGCATGCTCTATCGAAGGAAAAACAATTGACTTAAATGATTTATATATGGGAGTGCAAATCAATGGAGGAAAAGTCTTAGTTAACAGGAAACGTTTCTGGACTATGTTAGCAATGGAACTTGGAGTTAATCCTCAAAGTTACATAAAATTGGTATTCGTATATAATGAATACTTGGGCCTTATGGATTGGTACTATTGGAACATAAAGGAAAGACGAGACAAAGGGGAGAATTTTGTATTGGAAGAAGGTAATAGCAGCAGCGACAAAAGATATCGTGAGTCGGAAGTTGATATATCCGAGTTACTGCCAATCAAGAAGCGTAGGATGTGTGTAATCCGAGAATGGCCACCGCAGTTGTGACAACCCGAATCTTCAGGTTAACACCGTTTCTATTATCTAACACCTCTCCGTTATTTTATAATTAATATATTTCATTATTATAAAAGAATAATGGTTGTTATTAGTATTACCCTCATTATTATTAATGGTATTTTAATACGTAACTATAAACTAACTAAGCATGATTAACTTTAAGTTGAAATTATAATATATTAACCAACCCTCCCTCATCCCAGATTACCATCTCCCCAAAAACCTCAAAAACTTATCAACCCTAAACCTTGCGTATTTCTACCGTCAACCGGTCACACCGCACGCATAAGGACCTTTGGCTGGCCATTCTCGGCAGGTTTTCCGTCACGTTCACTTTCAGTTATGTTGTCACCATGATTTGGTTTCATCTCGGTTAATATCTCGCGATTATAGCCCTTGATTCGTGTCCGATTGTGGTTACGTTGGTTCTGAGGGGAGGTTCGGAACCGTGGGTTGTGGTTTTCTTTCTTGTTGTGCGTTCTTTGGTTTAGGCATGTCATGCGATATATATGTATGCATAAGTATGTTTCTGCTAAATATATATATGTATATATTTTTTGTGTGTGTTGCCTGAGTGGGCGCATGACATTATTTGTATGTGTAGCATGAATATGTATATGTGTGTGGTTGTGAGTGTTGGGCGCATGGGGTTTTCCTAAGGGGGTGCATGGATGAAGCATGTAGGCACATGGATGGATGAAGCATGTAGGTGCATGGAGCCTATCATGCACGTGTAAACTGTCATGTATACATGCATATGTGAGTGTGTATGTTATTAGGTTTGGGAGCATAGAACATTTCTTAGGCGCATGGAACATT
>BJCN01330735.1:0-11968 GCA_018326445.1 Flaveria brownii
GGAAAATCGAACAAGCATTTTCCGAGCATTAAATTTTCGAGCGAACGTCGAGCGAGCGCAAACGAGCGGCAAACAATTTATACAACTCAACTATCTTGTGTGTCATACAATTTATACTGCAACGAATAAGGTTTAATAACTTAAAAATCAACAACATTTCATTACATAATACTTTCATGGATGATAACACGTTGTGGCTGACGATGAAGCTAGCTAAGTCTGTAGCCGATAAGGCGGGGAGCATATTGCAGATAACGGTGACGATGAGAGTAAGATGATCGAAAGAATATCTTTTAACGGCTTACGATTTCACTTTTGTATTAAATGTAGAATTCTTTATTAGATTGATTGATCAAATATGTATAAATATAATTATATATTTGTATATATAATGGGTCAAATCTACTAGAGCACTACGTATAAACTATATATACATATTAATTCGATCCGAACCGAACCGAGCGGACCTTTGCTTGTGCTTGGTTCGTTTACAAACCAATCCGAGCCGATCGGCTCGTTTACAACCGAGCAAAAATTCGAACGAGCATTTTTCGAGCAAATTCCGAACGAACGTCGAGCGAGCGTCGAGCGGTTTGGACAGCCCTACCGACCACCTCCTTCTTAAACAAACCGTCAAACTCAAGTCTCTCGTTCTCTTTCAAAGTATCTCTACAGTCAATTCTTCTTCTTAGGGCTTCACCCCTTCATCACCAAGGTCATCAATGGCGACAATGGCAGAAATCTCCATCGCCATCAACCAAATCACCATCAAGAAACACCACCTCCACCAATCATTCCTCCACCTCCAATCCCAATCACCCTCTTTCTTCAATCTCCCCTTCAATTGGTCCCACATCGATTCCCACTTCACAACACTCCAATCTTCCCTCAAATCCAAGTTCACCCTCCTCCAAACCCTTTCCCCAACCGCAAGACCCGAATTGAAGTCATTCTGCAAGAATTCCGATGGGTTAGGGTTAATAAAGTTCATTGCTTTCGCCTCCGATCGACCAAAGATTCTTTCTGAACTGCCAGACGCTTATCGATACGCACCGGATGCTTCAGCTATGGTTTTGGATGCAATGGTGGCGTTTTATAATGCTAATTTGGAGGAGGATGATTTGTTGTCGTTGAGAATTGGGTGTTTGATTATGTTGGAGGGTTTGGTTCGTGTGAATGTGGATGTTGCGAGTGAGTTGAAGGCGAAGGCGATGGAGATGGCGGTGCAGTGGAATCAAAAGAGGGGTTTTGGAGATGGTAATGTGAAAGCTTTAGGGTTTGTGCTTCTTGTTGGAGCTTATGGGCTGGTTGATCGATTTAGCATTGATGATGTTACGGATTGCTTTCTTGTTGTCGCGACGTATGGCAATGTGATCGATCTGTGTCGAAGGATTGTTCCTGCGGATAAGATAAATGGTGAGGCAGTTGATCTTGTTATCTTTGAATTGCTTGTTTGAATTGTTTGGTATGATCTTTATAGATGTTTGATTTGTATGTGCAGATATGATTCAGAAACTTATAGATAATGATATGATTCTTACTGCTGTCAAGTTTAGTGTTATACTTCAAAAGACTCGTGAATTTCCGCCGGGTGGACTCTTGGAAGAGTTGAAATTAAGGTGTATGAGGTTTGTGGAAGAGAGACATAAGAACGTGAAGTATGTTGGTGTTGCGGTAATTTGGCATCCCTCCAATCTTTTATTACTGTAAACCAAAACATGATGCATTGTTTTGATTACCTTTTTAAATGTTTATGTAGAATGCTGAAACAAATAAGGGAATCAGAACATTGGAGTCGATCATTAAATGCGTAGATGAGAATCGCCTAGAGTTAGAGTACTCAAAGGATAGTGTGATTGAACTTGTGAATAAAGTTGAGAATGAGATGAAAGACATTAAATATGTAAAGGGGGTATTGAGAATAGAACCACCAACTGTGACTGTGTTGCAGCAGCAGAAGCTTTTAAAGTCAAAGATGTTGAGGAAGTCAAAGAAGCGAAAACGAAACAATGTTCAACCAACTGCTGAACCTGCTGCAGCGACACATGTACCAGCTCTACCTGAACTGAAATCTTTTTGTGAGAATTCAGACGGGTTAGGGTTAATGCGGTTCATTGCTCTTGCCTCTTGTCAAAGATTGTTATTGGCTGAACTGCCTGATGCTTATCAGTGTGCACCAGATGCTCCAGCTATGGTTTTGGATGCAATGGTAGCGTTTTACAGCTCTGATTGTAAGGATACTGAATTGCTTTCATTTAGGAGTGGATGTTTGGTTATGTTGGAGGGTTTGCTTCGTGCGAAGCCAGATATCACCATTGAGTTGCAGGATAAGGCGATGGAGATGGCGGTGCAGTGGAATCAAATGAGGATTTTTTGTCCTTGTGAACAAAAAGCACTAGGCTTTGTGCTTCTTGTTGACGCTTATTGGCTTGAAGATCGATTCAGCATTGATGACATCACCGATTGCTTTCTCACCTTCGCCACATATAGCAATGTAATTGATTTATGTCGACGGATCATTCCAGTAAATAACATAAAACGTGAGGCATCTATCTTATTATCTATTTCATTGTTTAAAGATTTCTTGAAAGTCATCTTTGAATTGTTTGTCTTGATTGTTAGGTATGATCTTATAGATATTTGATTTGTATATGCAGATATGATTCGAAAACTCATAGATAAAGATATGATTGTTACCGCTGTCAAGTTTAGCATTGAACTTCAAAAAACTGATGAATTCCCACCAGTTGGTCTCTTGGAAGAGCTGAAACTAAGGTCTATGAGTGTTATGGATGAGAGACGCAGGAGCACGAAGTATCTTGATGTTTGGGTAACTTCACATCTCTAGAATCTTCCATTGTTTTTAACTTAAACATGATCCTCAATTTAATCACCTTTTTAAATCATTATGTAGAATGCTGAAACATTTAGGGAAATCAGCACATTGGAGTCGATCATCAAATGCATTGATGAGAATCACCTAGAGTCCGTGTACTCGAGGGATAGTTTGGTTGAACTTGTGAATAAGCTCAAGATTGAGATGCAAGACGATAAACATGTGAAGAGACTATTAAGAAAAGAACCACCAAGAGAGACTCTATTGCGGCTGCAGCTGCTATCAGAGTCGAAGGCATCGAAGAAGTCAAAGGAACCAAAACTAAACAAAGTTAAACTAACTGCTGAATCTGCTGCAGCAACGCCTGAACAAAGTGTCAAGGTGATTCAAGAATCACATTCACAGAAATCAGATGTCTCGCCTGATCAATGCCACAATTCTTCACGTGGGTCGGGTCCCATTTGTTCCAATGCTTCATATTCATGCCCGATTGCTAGTTCTCACAGGTCGATAAGAGCAGATATTGGTTACAACTCTTTTGCTCCACGGTTTCACACTCCTTCTGATTGTAATTCCAATGGTTGGATATCGGAGTAAAACCAAGTGTTTTAAACCCTCCTAATTGTAATTTATGGTATATGAACTTTGTAATCATATTTTCTAACTTTATCAACGTGTTATACATATATTGGTTATCAGTGATATAAGGGTATACTTGTAACACACCAAGTGGCACTAGAGTTGCACAAATCAAGTTCTGGCCCCAAATGGTATCGGTTTGAAACCGACTCAGTCGGTTTGTCGGTTTAGCAAATAGCAATAGTCAAATCAGATTTTTGTTCAAACCATTTGGGTTGAAACCAATTTGTGGTTTTAACTGATTCATTTGACACATTACAGGGTTACAGACTGACACTGAAGATGATGAGGATCCATACACAAAATTAAGCTTTAAAGATGAAATGAGCCTTTATTACCACATAACTGTAATTTGACACATTACACACAGGATCAAACAGATTATACATGCCTGCAATCTAACACTTACAAAGCTAACCACCATTTCATCATCTCCATGCACAAGAAGACACCAAATCACGGTTCATCCATCCAAGAAACAGAGCCCCATCTCGCTCTTCAAGCCTATACTTATCACAGTAGTTTTCAAGCAGGGTCTTGATGGTTGCATTCACATATGAGCTCAAAGGGTACGGACTGAACCCCGCCATGGTGAACCGCGACCTCCATTTTGCCAAAACCTCGTGTCTCTCTTCTCTCTCAACCCCCTCACACGCTAAGATATTAACTATTTCACCAGCAAGACAATGCTGTTCGACATTGATTCTCTCTTTATGATCTCTAGGTAAAGTTGCATCAATCGATTCAAACATAGCTGAGTAGTAGCTGAATGCTTCTTGAAACCTATGATAGAACTTTGCAGTATTCACATTAGCTTCTTGCTCAACAAGTGTCACAACTTTTGGAGACAAACTCTTTATAAGCCGCAGCAATCGATCCCTATGGTTCTGTGGATCTACACTCTCATCTGGTATATGGTGCAACACAAACGCGCAGTTAACCGCCAAGGCCTCACCAGGCTGAACCTGAAGATGTTCAGGCTCAATATCAGAACCAGAAACCAGCAGACCATTAAACTCAAAAGGGACTTTGCAAGCTTCAGCCAGTTTCGCGAGCCTTTGACCCACAATGTGTAGTCCACCACCTCTAGCAAACGCGTTTCTTGAATCATCAATACCAGTAATTTTCAGGCTTGGTGGGCCGCCTGGTCGAGCTGCTAGAGCCTGAATAAGAGTGACCCATTGACCACCCTGTGCAATCTGGAAATCTATTATATGGATTCGATCTTCATTCTTCGTGGCTTCAGCAATGGCACCATTTGCAGACAAATAGCCGAATTTGAAATAAGGGCATGCTTCATACAACAACAGCATGTATGAAAAGAGTTCACTACTGGTTGGTTCTTTGCATTTAGAAGCTTTGTAGATAAAGCTACCCGAAGAATACAACCGCGCCACGAGCCCTTCTAACATGTATGCACCTAACCTTTGCACAGGCTCCCCACAAACCGAAACCAAAGGGCGTAACATCGATATCAGCAGTTCAGCTGTTGTCAAGTTGTTATCTGCAACTGCTTTAGCACAAGCAAAAAGCCCTTCTTTCAAGTCTCCCCTAGCAATAATATCCTTCATTATTTTGTACTCTATGTCGTTCAGATTCGTATTATTTCCACCCCAAGACGAAGCAGCATCAAACGATTCCGCAAAATCTTGATCTATCCCCAACATGGTTTTAATTTCACTGAGCCTGATCTGAACATCATCGACATTTTCTTCGAAGCTAGTGATAGACGGGTAGGTGTAATCGGGTGAATGATACGGGTCGGGTTGGAAGCCATCGGGTGAGAAGCTGACTGATGAAGACGAGTTATGAGCCGGAGTATGATCTGAAAACTGGCTTTCTTGGCTTACATCACCGGTGTAAAGATTCCGATCAGTGGGATTCCAGTCAGATGCCTGCATTCTTGAACCAAAAGACTAGCTTCTTCAGATCTGAATTGATTCATAAACGCATACAGGTCAAGAACATAAACAATTCAAGATTCCCAAAGTAAATCAACATCTAATCGATCGAATTGAACCGAACAGATAGAGATAACGAAAACCCTAATCAAGAACGAAAGATTATGGATTTTGGGGAACGCCCAGATGAACAGATGATGGTTGAATTGAAAAATAAGGGGAAAGGTGTTACCTTTTTGTTCTTGAGGGTAGCTAGAGGTAATCGGAAGGTGGGTGTGTATTTATAGAGAAGATGAAGTGAGTTTACGCGGTGCGTGTGATTAATTTAAGCATATGATATGAGGAAGAAGGAAGGTTCAGTTCAGTGTTTTCGGTCCACTCAGTTCAGCGAAGGAGAGCATGTGGTTCCGACAGCCATCAAGTATTAAGGATAAAATATGATTACATGTTGGTTTAAGTGGAGTTAATCAATTAAGTTTCGAATATTATGTTGGATCATGATCATACTTTCTAGAAGAAAAGGGTGTATGTTCTGTTATATGAATGTGTTGGATATCATAAAGTTGTCTTTGGAATAATTCAAGAAAACACCGAAACTCAATTTTAAGAAAATTTTGAAAGAAATAATGTCAATGCTAGCGGGCTGGTCGGATCAGATTACAAGTCAAGACGAGTTTGCTAAAAATGAGTTTAGGTTAAAATGATCGTTTTAAGAAAACGTTTTATTTGGGCATGGGTAGAACGAGTTCTAACAAAAATAAATTCATCTTGAAATTTGATATGTTTTTTAAGTATCTAAATAGATCAGCAATGGTATTTATTTTTATGACGGTTAATGGTTATAGATGAAAGTTGGTGTCGGTGACAATGATGGTGTAGGCATTGGCGTTGGTGCAGCGTGTGTAATGACGATAGTGGCATGTCGAGGGAGGTAAGCAATAAATTCGAGGGATGGCAGTGACAGGGCGGCGTCGATGACTTGACGAGGTTGGTCACTCATTTGAACTCATTAAAGCTGTCAAATATTATAATAGTTACTTGCATTAACCAATTGCATAATTTGAGTAAATTTATATTGACTAGTTGTATAATTGAGTAAACTCAAATATTAAAAAACACTAGTGGGTGAAACCCGCGCGGTGCAACGGGGGTATAAATATTTTTAGGATTTTGTGTTTTTAGCTAACTCTAGCTTATTGTGCTAACTAATGATTTAACTTGGCCGGTTCAACTGGATTTAATCAACAACCACCGGTATCGCAATTTTAAAAACCAGAAAGATATTTTTTATCAATTTGATTTTATGTTTAATGACATACAAGAAGACATGTATGTGAAACACAACTCTCTTTTTCAAACTTTGAGAAACAAGCTCCTTATATAGGAGTTGAATACTGCTTTAGTTTCTCTATACAAATAATGTAAGATAGAAACATTGACTATAGTAATTAGGAACAAAATTGTAAATATAGAACTAATTATGCATCAACACTTGTATAAAATGCAACCACGTCTTTCTTACGTGTCTTAAACTTTTGAGTATTAACGTGTGAGATTGCACAATGCATTGGACATGTGATTTAAAACTAAACCGGATCAGACCGACCAGTTTAACCGCCAACTGCTTATCTGCCATGTTAACAGGGACTCGAGAAGAACTGAGTTCAAATCCAACAAAACCAAAGATGGATCAGAAGAAAATCAAAAAAAGAAAAAATAACACTTATAAAATTTTAACTGGACTTGAACTTTTTCACGGCCTTGCACAATAAATGATGCGCAAATCATGAGTTGTTTTCCCTCAAGTTCATGTATCCTCTTTTACAGGTCTTGAACTATCAATTTGTTTTTTTGTTTGATCTATATGGGATAACGCATATCTATATTACTATAGGGAGGGGTAAATTTGTAAATAATAAGTTATTTATGTATAATCATTTGTACTAAATGCACTAAAATTGTTCTTAAGTGACTTAAATGTGAATTAAAATTACAATGTTGTCCAATGAGTAGTATTATATAGTAGTATCGATAGATTGATATAACGTTAAATGTAATAGTCATACTTTAAATTTGATTAGGAAATAGTAAAGTATAAGTATTTACAACTTAAAAGAGGTATAATAGTAATAAGTCTTATGGCATCTATAAGAAAGTTCTTTATTAACTTGTTTCCAATAAATTGGGCATTTACATATTTTTCCTTCCTAAAGTTATTAATTATATATTTAGCCAAGTCAAAAAAATTAATTACATATTTCTCCTTTCTATAACATATATATTACATAAGTACCAACTTTATTGAAATTATTTGTTGAATGATTATATTACTCGTATTTTCACTAAATTTTTTTTTACACATTTCACTTCCTAATACTATCAATTACATAGTTCCTCAAGTACGAGTATTCTATATAAATAAAAACAATAAAATTTTATCTCGTTTAAAACTTTATTCCAAAATAAAAATAACCAATAACCAAAGTTATATCTCCAAATACAAAATATAATTGTTAAAAGTTTTAAACAATTATAATAATAAAATATCAATATGTAAAAATCCCTTAGTAAAGCCAAGGTAAAATAGTTATTTAATAAGTTAAGTTTAATAAAATGGATACATATCTAATATATATGTTTTAGGAAGTAAAATATGTAATTAATTTTTTTTAACTTGAGATAATATATAATTTATGATCCTAGTAAAGGAAATTATGTTAAAATCCCCCAATAAATATATCATAATTACCACCTCTGTTTCTTCTATAAGAGATCACAAGATGATCAATCTGTTAATTGTTTAAGGAAATTGTGGTTTTTAATTGATATTATAAAAAGAGTAAATTTTTTTTTACACCCATCACTTCTTCAAGCTTTCAAGATGAAAAATAAAACTTGTACTTTTCCCACACTCTATACCCAAATGCATTCTCTCCTCCCCTTGCTGGTAAAAGAAATTTCTTTTACGTGTTTGTCTTTTTAAAAAAAATCCACGCAAGTTTTTCTGTGTCCATCGCGCAAATTACACGCAGACATTACCATCTGCAGATTGTTTATTTTTTTAAATACGTTTCATTAAAAAAGGTCTGCCTAAGGTTTTTAAACCTCTTCTTAAAACAAATCACCTCCCAACTTCAAACCTTTATTATACAGATGTCTGCAGATGAGGTCCGAATACTGCAGATAATTTACCTCCGAGAAAACAAAGTGCATATAATTTTGTTGTTTTCACTATAGATTTTTATGTAACCATTTGTTACGAGTGTTGATTTGTGGGGTTTGTATATTATGGATATTAACATGCATCTAAGGTAAAATGATATTTATATCTTTTCAACAGACCTCAGTAGAGCGTACATGGAGCTACGACAATGTTAGTGGTCTCGACAATCTTTAGTCAGTAGTAATTATGATAAGCAATAACTTGGTTATATGCATGTGGAAAATTTGAGGTTGAAATTATGATGGTTGGATATACCGGTTATCGTAAAAGTTCTATTATTTTTAATATAATAGAACTTTTATGTAATTTTGTGTTTACCTGCTTTGTTGTTCGTTTACCAGACTTTTTATTGTAAGTATTTGATTACATGATTATTGATCAAGAACTTTTATATAATTTTGTGTAAGTATTTTATTTAATTTATTTTCACGTAATCTATATTTGATTGCCATGACATAAACTCCTAAATTCTAACACTAATTAGATTATTAATGCTATATGTTTTGAAATTTAATAAGAGGTGATAATCAGTAGTCACATTATATTCTTCTTGTCCTGAATAATTTTCTTCACATAATTATTTTATTTTATTACAAAAGGAAGAATATTATGTACGCCAAAAACAAAATAAAGTCAACTACTTCGGAAAAGTCTGTTGTTGTCTTGTGGTTAAAAGTCAAGTCGGAAAATATTATTTTTAAAAAAAGTCGTCAAGTTGAGTTGTGATCACCATCAAGTCGAAACTGTTTTTTGTCTATTATCAAATGCAGGGAGATTTTTTCGAATTGAAAAGTTTATACATATTAATATGTGTATATTTAGTAAATTTGTAATAGTCTCAAATTGTGGTAATCATCTCCATAATTATAGGAGATCATTGTACTATATATGTTTGACTAATCAATACTATGAGGTCACGATTTCATCTACCAATATGGTATCAGCCTAAAATTCCCGATCCCAACCCTAATCCCACCTCTGCCGCCGCTGCACTTCTCTGCCGGCCACCGCTGCACTTCTCTGCCGGCTTCTCTTCTTCTCATTCTGCTGCGTCTCCTTTGCCTTACCTCTGCTCTTCTCATGGCTTCTAACCCGCTTCACCCAGCCCTCACGGTAACTAATATCAAATCCCATATCCCCATCCTACTTGAGAAGGACTCCACGCATTACAGCACCTGGAAAACTCTCTTCCAAGTCCACTGTCAGGCGTATGAAGTTCTAGATCACATTTCTCCCAAACCACCTGTCACACCCGCTCCACCTTCTTCTGATGCTGCTGCTGTCGCCCAGGCTGAAGCAGCCGCACAGGCTGCCGAACAACTCTGGACCAGGCTGGACGCCCTGGTTAAACAATGGATCTATGCTACAATCTCGCAGCCCCTTCTCCGCACAATTATTCAATCCGAACAAACTGCCTTTGATGCTTGGAAGGCTGTTGAGAATGAGTTTAATGATAATCAAAACACTCGTGCGATCTTTCTGGGTAAAGAGTTCGCCAACCTTTCTCTGGAGAATTTTGCTTCAATGGGTGCCTATTGTGATCATGCCAAACAACTCTCTGATCAACTCGCAGCCGTCGGCTCTCCGGTCGACAATCGTATGCTCGTTTTGCAGGTTCTAACCGGGTTGACGGAACAATACGACAGCATCTCTGTGACATCTCATGTTTTTGTTAATATTAAAAGTTAATTTTGTTAAGTTTTAAAAGGAACTTTTATGTCAATCTTTGAAACTTTGAGGACTTATTATGCTTGATAATTAATTTGGTGATTAACAAATTAATTAAATGAATAATAGAAATAATATTATTAATGTTTAAAACGTTTGTTTATTATTATAAAACTTAACATCAAGTTATAATAATCTTGATAAATATGAATTTTATAATAATAAAACTAATATTTGTAATTATACAAGTAATTTCGACATTTGCTCATTTTATTAACAATTTATAAAATCTAAATAATTGTTAAATATTAAAAACAATTAAAACTTAATGGGATAATAATCTTAAAAATAATAATTATGATAATAATAATAATAATAATAATAAATGTTAATTTCAATAATTAATAAAGGGTAAACATTAAAACTTAAGTTAAGGGGGTTAGTTGTCAATTTGGAAACTTTATATAAAAGTTATTACATCAAATAATAACAGTTAAAAACTATAGGGACCATTTGTGTAATTAACCGAAACCCAAACCCCCTCCCCCTTCTCAACCCTGATTTTTCGGCGGGAGCTCCAACGAAGGTCCGGCGACCCTCCGGCCACCCCTAAAACGCTATAAAAACCTACAATTTTGATCACCAAACCGTTCCAAACCCTTCGCGTACATGATTCAAACATTATTAACCGTTAAATTAGGTTTAAAACACCGGTTACCAAGTTTAAACGAGTTCATAATCGAAACCTTTAATCCTAGAGCCGTTTAATCATTAAGTCCTAATAATAATCTAATTAAACTAACCTGAATCAATCATCTAAGTGTTCCTAAACGTTTACAACTTGCAATTCCATCTGAAACACACACAAACCCCACATTCGATCACCACTTTCATCTTCGACCTGCAACCTATTCGAAGGCCCTGTTCCGAACGTTCTAACTTAGAATTGATAGAGGGCTTTTTATTATCGAGGTTAGTGGAAGCTTTCTGCAAAGTTAATTCGAGTATCAACATTATTTGCTATCCGAATCATTCACGAATTAGTCGCGGTCTATCCTACGTTCGTTCATCACCAATACGTTTCTAATCCGGGTAATTAAACACATCCCCCTACTCGAAATCATCTAGGGAAGCAAAGCCCTATGTTTAATTTTGTTATCATAATCATCTTGATGTTCAATTGGAATCAAATTGATTCTAGGGTTTATGTGATTTGGGGAAGATGTTTAAACCGAGTTTAAAATGAATTCGAACCGAAGTAAAACGCGGTCGCGGCCCTGGTCTACTGGTTCCCCGTCCCCTTACAAACCTTGAGGTCCCGGGTTCGAACCCGGCTCCCTCACCTATTTTTTTAGGCTTTTTAGCCTTTAAATAAATAATAAAAAATCAGATTAAATATAAAATTCCTTTTATAAACTTCCAATAATTTTTGAAATCATCTAATTATTTTCTGGAATTTATCTTAACATTTTTTGTAACACCCGGAAATTTTGATTTGGAGTGTCATGCGACTGGAGCGTCCAATCGCATGGAAGTCATGCGATTGAAGCTCAATCGCACGACTGGAGCTCAATCGTACGACTGGAGTGTTCAATCGCATGGAGCTCACACGACTAAGGTTCAGTCGCATGGGGAAACTCGGGCGACTGGACTGTAGTATTTAAGGGAGAGGGCATCCCTTACCCCCTCCCACACTTGAGA
>BJCN01330752.1:4884-15417 GCA_018326445.1 Flaveria brownii
ATTCCGCCACTCAATCATTGACTCAATCATCATATTCGATCCTTGTTGATTCACATCAATTGAGAATATCATTCTCAAACCCAGTCAATTGGTATCCGAGCCTTGGCTCTCGGTTATTACTTAGATCTGCTCAGATCTAGGTTTAACCCGATTGATCTGGTGATTGAGTTGCTGTTTAGAGATTTCAAACATCTCTTTTCAGTAATACTACTGAATACTTACTGATATACTTAACTTCTACTGTTCATCCAAAGAACACATCTTCGAACTAACAGTACAGGTTGCACAGACACGAAGAACACAGAAACAAAGGCCAAAATCTACATATTATCATCAGATTCATTGTTACGGAACTAAGTTTGACATGTTATACCATTTGGACTAATTAACAATAAATCCAACTTAAATCCAAATCTAAACAAGTTAAAAAGAAACTGTTAACCATGGATTCTCATAATTATTCTGAACTTGGGCATGCTTCAAAACCACCCATGCTCAAACATAAATCTGAATTTAAACAAAGGAAAATCAGATTTATAAACTATATTACAGGTGTTGATCCTGATTATTGGATCTCAATATGCAAAGGCCCACACATTCTAGTGACTCTATCTGCAGATCAAGCTGTACTGTACAAGACTTCAAGAATCCCTATTGAAGACCTAACTCTTGATGATGATGACTACAAGAAGATCAAGATTGACCTCAAAGCCTACTCCATACTTACTCAAGCACTTAAAATGGATGTACTTAAAAGATTGGAAAAGTATGGCACTGCAAAAGCTGTATGGGATGCACTGCAAATCATGTGTGAAGGAAGCAGTGAAGTGGCTGAAATCAACAAAGACAAGCTGGTGAATCAGTATGAAACATTTCATCACTCCAAAGGGGAGTCCATCTCTAAACAGTTGCATAGGTTTGTGCAGCTGGTAAATGATTTAGAGATCATGGGGGTAACTTACAAGTCAAAGGATCTAAACAAGAAAACGCTACATAGTCTCCCTGAAAATTGGAAACAAAATGTAACCATGCTGAAGAATACTCTCGATTTGGAAAGCACCACCCTGGATATCATGATAGCAAAGATTGAAGCCTTGGAACTTGATGAAAGAAGCAGAAATTTGGGAGGACCCAGAGTAATTGAAGCATACAAGTTTCCCACAGATAACCACTCTGTGGAAAATGCCTTCATTACTGAAGAAGATGATTTCATCTCCTCAAGGGATCAAGCTAAAACAACTGGATTCACTACAGCACCACCTTCCAATAGACCATCAACAACTTCCACATCAACTTCAACAACTCAAACATCAGGATTCTCGGCAACTCCTGCTCCTGATGATACAAAATCTGAAGTACAAAAGGCAACTTACAATGCATTTGTTGCCAGCTTTGAAGCATATTTGGGTGGAAGACTTACATCTGCTCATCTGATTCAAGAAGATCTGGAAGAGATGGATCCAGATGATGTGGAGGAAATGGACTTGCAATGGCAAATGGCCATGATTGCTATGAGAGCAAAGAAGTTTTTCAGAAAAGGGAAAAAGCTTCAACTCAATGAAAACACCAAGCTTGGATATGACAAATCAAAGGTGAAATGCTTCAATTGTGGTATGACTGGTCACTTCTCCAGAGAATGCAATGCCCCCAGAAGAAACTACAATGCTCAAAGGCCTTCTCAGGTGCAGTCATCATACAACCTCCTTCAAGCTGTCACTCAAACAGTCATCAACAACAGCTTCATCATCATCAACAACCACATCAGACTCAACCCCAGCTGACCAATCAAGCTTATGGAAGCAATCAGTTGTCAGCAAATGCTCTTGTTATTAGGCAGGATGGAGTATGTGATTGGAGCATGTATGCTGAGGAAGTAAAGCCTCAATTTCAAAATCATGCACTTATGGCTCACATCAACGATGGACCTACTCTTATGCCTACTGAGGTAAAATCTAACCTTTGCAGTGATAAATGCATAAATGAACTTCAAGGGTATAGAGAGCACAATCATAAACTGGCTGATAAAATCAAAGAAGAAAAGGTCAAGTCAGAGATGCTCAAGAGAGAAATAAAAGGCTTTGAAATTAAAATTAAATCTCTCATCTCTGACATTTAAAAATTGCATGGTGAAAAGTACACTCTTGCAGCTAAGAATGAGCAACTGACTGAAAAACTAGCTCAGTCTAAAACTGATCTAAATCTTACTGAACTGAAACTTGAAAAGTTTCAACAGTCATCAGTAAAGCTGCAAGAGATGCTTGATTCACAAAAGGATCCCAAAGACATGTCTGGTATTGGATATAACCCTTGTCCACCACCATACAATGATAACTACACTGTCATGCCTAATTCTGTCACACTCACTCAAGAAAATGAACCTAATACTAATGAACCTAAAACAATAGTAAAACAAATCACGAATCCTAAAAATAAACCAAGCGTTTACATTGAAACCAATGAGGATAAAATCAAATTAGGTCACCTAGTTAAAATCAAGAAGTGTTCTGACAAGACAGTGGGAGTAATCAAAACAAATAGCCCAATCAAGGCTATTGTTCCTTTTGTGAAATTCATCCCTGCAATTTCCCAAGAAAAGAAAATAAAGACCAAAAGGGTGAATCTACCTACTGAAAGTAGATCTGATAATGAGATAAACTCTCCTAAAAATTCAAGCAAATCAAACACTGATTCACCATCAGTCAAAAGAAAAGTCTATCGGGCCACCAAAACTAAAACAAACTCAGACCCTCAAACTTCAAACTCAAAGCAAGGAGTTGGCTTTGATATTTTCAACAAAGAGCATGTGAACCAATTTGAAAAGGAAATTCAGAAAAGACAAAGAAAAAAATAACCGACCTCAGAAAAACAAGGATGGTAGTGTAGTTAAACTATCTACCAACAAGGTTGATCAGAAGGTCTCATCAAAACAAAGGAATAAATCTAATTCCAAATCTGCCAAACCTACAAAATCCGCAACACCAGGATCAGTAGCTAGAAACAAACACATGTACTGTGAAGTGTGTGAGAGGTCTAATCATAGAACAGATAAATGCTTTTATAATCAATACTGTTCAATCTGTGATATGAATAACCATTCCACCAAGAACTGTTATTTCAACAAATACTGTTCTGTCTGCAACATGACAAATCACAATACATCTGAGTGTTTCTTCAAGCAAAAGGGACTGAGAATACCACAGAACAAACCCATCTCTCCACTCATGTCTGAGAAAACTAAAATCAATGGTCGATATCATCACAGAGTTTCTAAGTCTGATGATGAGATGAGAAACCCGAGAAATTCAAACAGATTCAAAAGAAATAAAAATCAAACAATCAAACAAACTAATGATTTTTATAAGTCTAAACCAAGGATTGACAACAAAAAACGAATAAACTTTTTGAAAAGGAACAGGGATCAAAGGTTTGAATACTCATCTGACTCTTCAGTTGAAGTGATTCCATCATCAAAGTCACCATTTAAAGGAAAATACCAACAGGTTACCATCATGGATAGAAACGGTAAGCCCAAGACCATCATGGCTTGGGTTTCACAGTCTAATTAATTCTTTCTGTGCTTGTAGGGTCATTCATATAGGTCCAACAGTTTATGGTATGTGGACAGTGGATGCTCCCAACACATGACTGGAGATCGTTCCCTCCTTCATGACTTTAAGCACATTCAAGGAACTACTGTGGCATTTGGAGGAGATTCACAAGGTGGTAGAATTACAGGTGAAGGATCTGTGACAAATGGAATGCTGAGCTTTGATCGAGTGAACTACTACGAGCAGCTGAACTTCAATCTTCTCAGCGTATCTCAGATCTGTGACAAGAAATATTCCACTCACTTCACTGACACTCATTGCTACATTCTGAGACCAGGATTTCAAATTCCTGAAGAATGGGTTGTATTGAAAACACCGAGGAAGAATAACACTTATGTCATTAACCTGAATTCTGCATCACCACAAGAAGAAACGTGTCTTCTATCAAAAGCATCTTTTGATGAATCACAACTTTGGCACAGACGATTGGGACATACAAATTTCAAAAACATGAACAGATTGGTTAAGGGAAATCATGTAATTGGTTTACCTCAAAAAGAATTTCACTTTATTGACCACTGTTCAGCATGTCTTAAAGGAAAACAACAAAAATCGTCTCACAAGCAAAAGTTGGTGAACACCAACAATTCTCCATTGAAACTACTTCATATGGATCTTTTTGGGCCAACTCATGTTATGAGTATGGGAAAGAAACAATATTGTTTGGTGATCATAGATGACTTTTCTAGATTCACATGGGTCTTCTTCCTACTTCATAAAAATGAGGCATCTCAATTAATAAAATATTTTATCACTAAAATTAAAAATCAAATTGATCTTAAAGTCAAAACAATTCGGAATGATAATGGGACAGAGTTCAAAAATGAAGATATGAGTTCTTTTTGTACAACCAAAGGCATAGCTCATCAATTTAGTGCAGCTAGAACTCCTCAACAAAATGGAGTAGCTGAACGAAGAAATAGAACACTAATTGAAGCAGCACGTACTATGCTAGCAGATGCTAAATTGCCAATCACCTTTTGGGCAGAAGCAGTTAATACATCGTGCTTTGTACAAAATAGAACTTTGATCGTCAAAGAAAGCAACAAAACACCTTATGAACTCATTTTTCAAAGAAAACCATTTATTGGATTTTTTAAGTCATTTGGTTGTCCAGTCTCAATATTAAACACCCGTGACCACTTGGGAAAGTTTTCATCCAAGTCTGATGAAGGATTCTTTGTAGGTTATTCTTCTGCTTCAAAGGCTTATAGAGTGTTTAATCCCAGATTAAACATTATCGATGAATCAACGAATGTTCAATTCAAAGAACATTCTTTTCCCAAATCAATTAATGGTCCTGATTGGTTGTTTGATATTGACTCATTTACCAAATCTTTTGACCAATTTCATATGTCTGATGCAGGAAACCTAAATTCAGCTACACCTTCATCATTGGTAGAACGAAAGAGTGACTTTCCAATGATTCCTCCAACTTCTACTGAGCAAATGGATGAAGAGGTTCCACTACAAGCTGATCCTATCAGACATGGTGTTCAACAACAAAGTGCTTCAATTGGGGATGGTCCAACTATAATACCCTCTCCATCAAAGATGCCATCCATTGAAGCTAGAAACCAAGAAGAAGCTAGAACTCAAACTCATGTCATCCGTCCTGTTGATAATGAAAGAACTTCAATTGATGGTAGTAATCAAATCCATGCTGACATGGAAGCAGGAACTGAAACAAATTTTGATTACTTCCATAGCTCCCCTATAGTACAAGAAGATGTTGCCTCACACCATGATGAACTGAATGTCTGCAATCTTGATGTAATCATTGATGGTGACTCAATTCCAACCACAAGAATACATAAAGATCATCCGGTTGACAACATCATTGGTGAACTAACTGAACGGGTGACTCGAAGCAAGTCAAGCGTAGCTAACATCTGCTTGTTCTCATGCTTTCTGTGTCAAACAGTAACCAAGAACATCAAAGAGGCTCTTCAAGACAATAGTTGGATTGAAGCAATGCAGGAAGAGTTGCTGCAATTCAAGAAACAAGAAGTATGGCAGCTGGTAGATCTTCCCCAAGGACAATACCCTATCGGCACCAGATGGCTATACAGGAACAAGACTGATGATAGGGGAATCGTCATTAGAAACAAAGCAATACTAGTAGCTCAGGGATACACACAAGAAGAAGGAATCGATTATGATGAAGTATTTGCCCCTATAGCCAGACTAGAAGCCATAAGAATCTTTCTTGCATATTCAGCATCCATGAACTTCACTGTTTATCAAATGGATGTGAAATGTGCTTTTCTGTATGGAAAGATTGCTAAAGAGGTCTACGTGAGTCAACCACATGGATTTGAAGACCCAGATTTTCCTCACAGGGTCTACGAGCTAGACAAAGCCTTGTATGGTCTTCATCAAGCACCAAGAAAGTGGTATGAGACTCTTTCATCATTTCTTCTTGATAATGGATATGAGAGAGCAAAGATCGATCAGACTCTCTTCAGAAAAAGAAAAGGAAAGGACATGTTGCTTGTACAGATATATGTGGATGATATCATTTTTGGTTCAACAAACATGACTCTATGTAAAGACTTTGAGAATCTCATGCATTCTAAATTTCAAATGAGTGCTATGGGGGAACTCGCTTTCTTTCTTGGAGTACAAGTCCAACAGACAGCAGACGGAATCTTCATCAATCAATCAAAATATGTGGAAAAAATGCTGAAGAAATTCAAGTTTGCTGACTGTCAGTCCATCAGAACTCCTGTGGATACAAAAGTGAAAATTGGACCTGATCCTGAAGGCAAATCAGTGGATCAAACTCACTATCGATCCATGATAGGTTCACTTATGTATCTAACAGCCAGTAGGCCTGACATTATGTTTGGTGTTTGTGTGTGTGCCAGATATTAAGCAGATCCCAAGGAATCTCATGTCAATGCAGTCAAGAGGATATTCAGATATCTTAAGGGCAAGCCTGCTCTTGGACTATGGTATCCAAAGGAAGGAGACTTCAATCTCTATGCATACACTGACAGTGATTATGGGGGATGTAACTTCAACCGGAAATCCACATCTGGCGGTTGTCAATTTCTTGGTCCTAGACTTGTATCTTGGCAGTGCAAGAAACAAACCAACGTTTCTGTGTCAACAGCAGAAGCTGAGTATATAGCAGCATCTGCATGTTGTTCTCAAGTTCTCTGGATTCAAAACCAGATGCTTGATTATGGTTTTAACTTTCTGCACACTCCAATTTACATTGACAACACAGCAGCAGTTTTTATTACTAATAATCCAGTTCAACACTCAAAAACAAAACACATTGAAATTAGATATCACTTTTTGAGAGATTGTGCTGAAAAAGGATTAATCAAATTGATACAAGTTCACACTGACAATCAATTAGCTGATTTATTCACTAAGGCATTTGATCCAACCAGATTTGAATTCTTAGTTCAATCAATTGGCATGATTAATCTTGAGTAAAATAACAAAACAAAAACATTCAAATATTTCAAAAAAAAATTACCAAAATAAATCAAAAGAAGAAGTATATAATTTATCTATGGGAAATGATATAATTACAGTCGTTATATCATTCACTGTGCTGATTTATAAAACTTAAAGACTGACATGACTTATCTGATATGTTGGTAGGCTCAACTTGGACAAGACACTACTTGCAGTGATAAATTAAAGCTTATATTCAACTGTGATGTTGTCGTCTCATAGTATGTGTTAGTTATGACTTGTCCAAATGTGTGTGTGTGTAGTAACCAAAACACCCCAGGTAATGATAACTTATTAATCTCTTTTACTCACATCAGTTCCTCCTTTGTTTTGCTAAGGAAAGACCTAGAGAAACAAGCACATAGTGCTGATGTCAAGATCCATCAAGATTCCCAATGAGGAACACATCCATCTTGGATGAAACAAACAAAATAAAAATCATTCAAAATGAATGAATCAAAAGAATCCTAAGAGATCACCTTCCAAAGTGAAGTGAAAAGAATCCCAATATGGATCAAAAGTGATAATTGGATCAAAAGTAAAAGAATCCCAATGAGGATCAAGTAATATGAGATTTCTAAATTTAAGTATCCTGGTCATGTAAGATGTTGCAAGTTCTACCATACATTGCATGCAGATGGTTAACCTTGCCATGCTTTTGAGTGTGAGGTACATGTTGAATACTCAATCAACTCAAAAACATGATAAGATCATTTGCATAAGAATATTAACCAAGTATGAGTTTAAGAGGACAAATATACCTACAATCAATATGTTCATGACATTGTCTGTTTTACTAACAATTGCTTGCATTTGTGAAAGATAAGACTGATATGATCCTAAAGAAAGGTATAACTTCACTTCTTGTAGAATAAAGAAAACAAAAATCACAAAAAGATTTCCATTCAAAATTTGCAAATCCTTCAAAGTTTCTATCCCTTAAGGATATTAACTTTAGGGGGAGTAATTTAAAATTTTGATCAATTTTGTACAGGTGTTTCCTTTCTTAAAAATTAGAAAAACCAAAAACAAGTTGCAAAAACAAAAAAATCAGAAAATCTGTCTGTGTTGTTGCAGAAGTTATACCATAGTATCTCAGTTCTTGCAGACATCTTGATGCACAAAAATCCAAGATAAGTCAACAATAGGAAACTTGATTCACCACAGATGAACAAGTCAATCCAAGCAAGAATTGATGACCCAGAACCAGTCAAAATTCATAAGATCTAGCAACTGACACATCTTGCAACTGACAAACTTCATAAAGTCAAAGACATTACTTCATAAAGCATTGAAGAAAATTCATCCAAAACCAACAAAAGCAGAACCATTAAGTTTGAAACTTAATGCGGGTAAGAGTATTAGTAAATACGGGTGAAGGTAACTCAAGCATTCAACCAATGCGGGTAGTGGTTTGTGGACTGAAACACATGCAATACTGATGCGGACAACAATACTCTACCGCATTAGTCTCGAGATTTAGAACAAGTTGAAGAAATGCGGACAGAGTTTACTCATCGGCATTTGATGAAAGTTGAAGTTTTTTTGTTCATCCGCATTTGCTACAGTGAACAAATGCTGACACATTTTGTTCATCCGCATTTGCTACAGTGAACAAATGCTGACAAGTTTTTGTTCATCCGCATTTGCTATAGTGAACAAATGCTGACAAGTTTTTGTTCATCCGCATTTGCTACAATACACAAATGCTGATAAACATTTCTTCAACCGCATTTGTTACAGTAATTTTTAAATCTGTGCGCATTTGTTTTAAGAACTTGTCAAAAATTGAAATCCATATTAAATTGACTATATAAACCAAAAACGAAAGGTCATTTAATATTTTTCAAAATTGAGAGACTTCAAAGTGAGACGAGTGCCACCAAAGTTACTGTTCATCTTCGTCATCTTCTTCATGTTCTAAACCTCTGATCAAAGTTCGAATCATCATCATTCACACTCCTTCGACTCTTTGCCACAGTATTATCGAAGGATAGGTGAATATCCGAAATTGCTTATAACCCTAACTTTCGGACATAAATGAGAAACACGAACTTTGGAAACTAGGTCAAAAAGAAAGCATGCAAAATCAAACTAATGTTCATGAACCATTGTCGATTTCATCAGAAAGACACATGCTAATCATGTAAACCTCAACAAACAGAGGATTTTCACAAGTTCAGTTTGTCGTAGGAACAGAGCATGTAAATACTAAAATGCTGAAATCAAAAGACATCACAATGGTTAAAATGAGTTGAAATTGAGAAAGAATAATCAATGTAATCAGAGATAACTCATTAAAATGAACAAGTATGACTAAATCAGACAAGATCAAATGTATATGAAACAGTATACATGAACACTCCATTTTGACCAAGAAAAGTCAAAATATGATAAAATTAGTCTGATTTATGGCAGACCATTTGTTGATATGCATTATTCATCACTCTAATTCATATGTCTTGAATGCAGTGTAACATGGCAAACCTCACATGGAGCAAGCTCCATAATGTCAGCAGTTATCTTGATCCTGATGTAACTGAGGCTGAAGGACTAAGGGATATGATAAGATTTCTCCTTACTACAAGAGTGTCTTATGCCATGACAGTAAGACCAATCATTTATGAGACCTTCATTAGGTCATTTTGGAGAACAACTGAAGTGATTGAAGTTGATGGTGTGAAAACACTAACTGGAAGAATCTCTGATGATCATTCCTTAGCTATCACTGAGCAAACTGTGAGACAGTGTCTACAGTTTGGAGATGATGCTGATGCCCCTATAGAACTGGAAGATGATGAGATCATGTCCTTCTTTGCCAATATTGGATATGAAGGTGGATATGAAGGAAAGCAAATTGTGAAAGGTCTGGTAGATTTGCAATGGAGATTTTTGATACATATGTATCAACACTGCTTATCGAAGAGGAAGACTGGATGGAATAATATTCCAGTGACAACCTCCTCTGCCATCTGTGCTTTATGCACTAACCGTCCTTTCAACATGTCTGCTTATGTATTCAATGGAATGATCTCTAACATACAAGAGGGTAGGAGGCATATGTTTTTGATGTACCCCAGATTTATACAGTGCCTCATAAATGAAGCATTTCCTGATCTTGCACCCATAGGACCAGTAATGGATATCCATCACTATAATGCCAAGTCCTATAGGTACATCACAAAACGAGATCCGAGGAACTTTTATAGTGGTACTTTCTTCCCTCTGTTGCCTTGGATGCAGCAACAGATCGATCAGGGAGGAGTACAAGAAATTGAAGCTCCTCATGATGAGCATGTTGATGAAGAAGAACATTCAGCAATTACTGAGGATAGACAGAGGTCAGTGTCACCATAGGTTGATGTAGGTGGTGATCTTCACACTAGACCATCTGTGCACGAAACCACTGTTGCATCACCATCCATTCATTCTCCTTTACCATCACCCCAAA
>BJCN01330766.1:0-10117 GCA_018326445.1 Flaveria brownii
AAACATTTCACCCACCCGATCCACCACCGAGGAATCCCACAAGGCCGGTGGAATCCCCCTAATAGATACCCATGCCAATCTATTCTCGACCTTTCTCTTTCCATCCCACTCGAGAAGAGAATGGAACCACAGCTGCCAAGAGACCTGCCTCGATTGTAGAAACTGCTTCGCCATTAACCTTGACGGGAAAACAATCAGAACGCACAAACCCCCCATATACTTGATCTCCACCTCCGGATAACCCACTGTCTCCAAACTCCTTCTCAGATTTTCAAGGCAAAAAAGATTTTTTGTTTCACCCCAAAGAGATACCGATTCCCATGCAGAGGACGCCGAAGTAGGAGCCGGATCAATTGACACCACCCTTAGACATTCTTCCGACCTATCGACGCTCACAACCTGTTTGAAAGAGACCCCATCTCTACACACAGTGTTAGCATACCCCATAGACGAAAATGGACCAGAATTCCTTGACATCCTAGGCTTTTCCGTTTCCACCTTCGGTTGTCGAAGATCTAAAATTCTGCCTCCTCTTACAGTAAAATTTCGGGAGAACTTTGCAAGACTTGCTGAGATCTTATGATTTTCCGTTCTCACCTTGTTCAGGACTTCCAAGAACTCCCCCACGTTTGACACATCTGCAAACCTAACAAAAGCAAACGCCTGACCGTACCTGCATTTCTTGAAAGGAACAAAAGCATCCCTCATCTTCCCTAATCCTTGAAAAGACCTCCACAGATGTTGGTTCACACATCCATCTGGTAGATTCAATAGATAGAAAGTGGTGATAATCTCCTTTGCCTCCGCCCTCCGTCTCCGTCTTTGCACTTCCCATTGCTCCTCCGCCATCTACTGAAAAAAAGGACTTATGCTTTAGTCCGACATAATATTTTTGATCAATTGTTTTGTCGTGTTCCTTAACTATGGCATCTTATGATATGGTCCTCGAGTGCTAACTCATATCATGGTATATTATTTTAAAGTAAATTATATATTATATCTTTTAGGTATGTTGCAACTCCCAGGCTGTCTTTTTGCTTCACACTAAGTGTCCTTTTTTAAGCTTTTGAACAAGTTTAGTTCATTTTACTGACCCTATCCAAATCCCATGTTAAAATCTAGTCATGTGCCTCTCACATGAGGATTTGCTTTTTACCCTTTTTTTTCAAGACACTTACCCCTAACCCCATTTTTGTTGATAAAGAAAACAATGACAACTTAATTTTGCATGTGTAAACATCTTGATCAAGCTGAAATTGTTAAATTTTGTGTGATGTTTCAAGATCATTATTTTTAAGTTTTAAAATACTTGATCTTTAACTATATAGTTGCCGTCAATCATCTAACATTTTAATTATTTTCAAAACACAATGGATTATCCTCATCTCTTTTTAAATGTCTCACATCATGATGATATATTAACAAGACTATATATATGTGGAAGGAAAGGTACATTAATTGTTTTTCTTAATGTTAAAAGGTTTCTTGTTCATGAGTTGGATTGTGGTATGAGGAAGTTAGGTTATTAAACAAACTAACTAACTAACTAACTAACAAACAAACAAACATACTCAGTATGTCCCACTGAGAGTAGGGTCTGGGAGAGATAGGTGGTGACCAGTTTTTCATCTATCTTGGGAGACAGAGAGACCGCTTCCAAAGAGACCCCTGGCTTGACAACGATAACAGCCAAATTATAGTGCATATATCACATAAGCATACATCACAATAGAGTTTTATGCATGCATATACATGTCAATAAACAAAATAACTAGATGATATTGCATACATCACATAAGTATTAGCATACTCATAACAATCAGGAATAATGCATACCTCACATAAGCAATTAAGCATACTTTACAAAAGAAAACACTACATCATTGAAACAAGTTTGAGGCCGGTAAATTTTACCACGATATTAGGCAAGGAATAAGGCAGATAAATTTTACTACGATATTAAAAATACTAATAGGACAGATAGCACTAAGGCTTCACCTACATTGGACAAATAACGTTACCCTACACATCACGTGTGGACTATCGCATCAAGGCCCGCTAGTAGTCTCTAACTTTAATTCTATGCCTCCACTCACTCCTATCCTCGACCATGTGCTCGGAGAGATGCAACTCTACCATATCCCGACTAATCATCTCATCCTAGGTCAACTTAGGTCTTCCTCTACTCCTCTTACCATCTAAGATAATGTGCTCTACTTCTCTAGCTGGTGCTGACACCTGTCTCTGCTTCACGTGTCCAAACCATCTTAATCTTCCCTCTTGTATTTTGTCCGTGATACAAGCCACTTGTAGCCTCTGCTGGAAGACGTCGTTCCTTATCCGATCTAGCCTCGTGTGTCCACACATCCACCTTAGCATTCGTATTTCTACAACCTCTATTTGTCTCTCGTGTGATTTTTTTCATGGCCTAGTAGTCTGTTCCGTATAAAATAGCCGGACGAACTGTCACTTTATATAGTTTACCCTTTAGTTATACTGGGAACCTCTTATCACACAAGATCCCTGATGCTACTTTTCACTTGCACCATCCTGCCTGAACACGATGGGCTACATCACTGTGTATCTCTCTGTCTTCCTGGATTACAGTTCATGTATTCCGTCTTAGAGCGACTTATCCTTAAGCCTTTGCCCTCTAGTGTCGCTCTCCACTGTTATAACCTCTCGTTCAGTGCCCTTTTAGATTCTGATATTAGCATAATGTCATCTGCAAACAACATGCACCACGGGACTGGCTCCTATATAGACTTGGTCATCTCATCCAACACTACTGTGAAGAGAAATAGACTTAATGTTGATCCTTGGTGAAGTCCCACTTCCACTGGAAAGAATTCTGTGTCTCCGACTGGAGCTCGTACACACGTTTTTGCTCCTTCATACATATCCTTGCTTATCTTGATATATCTCTCTGATACCCTTCTATCCCATAGACTTTCCCAAATTAGTTGTCGCGGTATACTGTCATAGGCTTTTTTAGGTCAATGAAGACCATATGAAGGTCCCTCTTCTTTTCTCTATATTTCTCCATTACCCTCCTTATGACGTGTATGGCTTTTGTTGTAGAACGCCCTTGTATAAATTCAAATTGGTTTCTCGCTATGTGAGTTTCACGTCTGATTCTCGTGTCTATAACTCCTTTCCATAGTTTCATCACATGGCTCAAGAGCTTTATTCCCCTGTAAGTTGTGCAACACTGGTCATCTCTTTTTTCTTATATATGGGGACTATAACATTACTCCTCCACTGATCCGACATCTTTAAGGTCTTGAAGATAATATTGAATAACTTTGTTAACCATTATAGTCCTTCTTCTCCCAAGCACTTCCACACTTCAATTGGTATGTTGTCTGGCCCCACCGCTTTTGCCCTTCCTATTTTCTTAAGAGCTCGCACAACTTCCTTGATTATGATGTTTCTACAATAACACTTATTTTGTTGCATTGTTCGGGTTGTTTCATCGATCCCTGTTTGTTGATTAAGGTTCATTACGTTGAAGAGGTTATGGAAATAAGCTTTTCATCTTACCTTGATGTCCCTCTCCTTCACCAAGACCTTTCCATCTTCAGCCTTTATACATTTCACCAATCCCAAGTCCCGTCTTCTACGTTCTCTAGCTTTAGCAATCTTAAACATGTCATCTTCTCCTTCTTTCATCTCTAGCCTCTTGTACATCCTCTCATAAGCTATGTTCTTTACCTCTGTCACTGACTTTTTCACCTCTCGGTTGGCCTTCTTGTAGTTATCTTTTAGTTGTGTTCGTTCTTCCTCATCATTACAATGTAAAAGCTCTCTAGATCTTTGTTGTTTAATTCTTATTCTCTCTTGTACGTCTTCATTCCACCACTAGGATTCCTTATGAAGTTCTTTACTAACTAGAAAGCCCACCCCATTTTTTGTTTCATCAGATCCTGAGTACTGTAGTTTATATCCATTGCACTCTAGCGCTCTCCTACCCCACCATCTAGTCTCTTGAAGGCATGCTATATGTACCATACGTCTCTTTAGCACATCTACAAGCTCTAGTAGCTTACTACTTAAAGTTTCTACATCCTAAGATGTTAATCTTAATCCATAACTCTTTTTCCCTCTAGTTGCACTTCTCGTCACCGAACAGAGTAAATATATTATCAATATTGTGTTCCAAATCATGATATATATAGATTTTAGTCTTCAAGCTTTAGATTATAACTTAAATTTAATTAGCTTTTTAAAATATACAACTGATCATAAGCTCATTAATATATATACAATAACTTCAGTTTAACAAATATGCATATATATCAGTGCTCCTCTTCCAAATGGAGGATTGAAGAAATCAGTGATGATATAGAGAACAATAATGTATTAAGAAGAAAATTTTAATGTTAGGCGGACATGAAAAGTTGATGATGTAGGAGTCTAATGTCATTAGGTAACAAGAAGTTTTCATTAGTATAGAGAGACCAACAAATAAATTTGATGATGTAGGAGACATGTGATTCTTTCTTCGGGCTTGAAAACATGTATGAGGCTACTTGAAATAACAATGAAGACGAGATCGGGGTGAGAATGTAAACAATAAAGATGAGATCGTGGGTGCAATTGAAAACATTTAAGGATGAGATATTATGTAAGAATGAAAGCATTAAATTAAGATGAGATCTTAGGTGAGAATGTTAGTGAAGAAAATGAAAGCGATTTATAAGGTGTTGAATACTGTATTGATGGTGCTGAGGTTAAAATAAGGGATTTCAAGTTAAACATTGATCAAGATGTTGAGAACACTAACCAATAATCAAATGCACATGTAGAGGATATAGAACAAGAGGTGTTAGATAATGAAAGCTTGTAAAGTAGGTCTGATTTTGATGTGAATGAGTGTAGTGTTAGGAAAAATGTACTATGGTATATCCAAGGAATGCAAATGAAGATAGTAACACTTTCTACATTGAAGATAGTAACACTTTCTACATTGGTCATGTTTTTTGTAAGAAAATAGAGGCAAAAGATCTACTTAAATCTCATGCTATGAAAAAAAGAAGTTATAACGAGTATGAAAGACGAGTGTACTAACATTAGGGCAATGTGTTAGGGTGATATAATAAAATTTGAAGTCGAGAAAGTGGTGCATGCCCAAACTTAAACTTAGAATAAAGGAAAATAAGTGAACCAAGGTGGTAGAGACAATGGACTTAAAGTGAAACAATTTTGAGGCAGGTTCTAGTAGTAGGAGTAAAGATAAAAAGCAGATGAACAAAATGTAAGCAGGAGAGGCAAAAAAGAGAGCCTTAAAACATATCAATGCCCTAGGGTTTTCTTATTGTCTAAAAATAGAAAATCTGATACATGAATAGGAAAGCATTAGTTAATGACCACAAATGTATTCAAGCCAGATCTATGACATTTCCTATATTGTATATAAACAACTAATGGAATAGACTAAAAAGAAACTAAATATTCAAGTGAAGACAATTCAAGAATAATTCCAAAGCAAGTATGGAGTTGAGGTTTCGAGGATGAAAACATTAGGGCCAGGATGAAAACATTAGGGCCAGGATGAAAGCACTAATATAACTTCATGAAGATTACAACTCATAATACGGTATTCTAAGAAATTATGTTTCTGACTTATCAAACACTAACCATGGTATAACAATTAGCCTCAGGTTGAATTATCTACAGATGTATCTTTTGATACCAGAAGATCCAAGAAGATATATGTGTGCTTGAGTTCTTTGAAACAAAGGTTTAAGGAAATTAGAAGAGAATTGTTAGTTCTTGATGGTGCTTTTATAAAGGGTCCCTACCCTATTATTCTTATCGTTATTAGCATTGGCCCTAACAATGATATCTACCTTCTTTCCTATGAAATTTTAGAAGCTGAGAATTTAAGTTTTTAGACTCTGTGTTTGAATGTTTTTGTGATGATCTTGATTTGGCTACTAACTCAAACTTCACATTCAGAAGAACATATATTTGTATATTCGGAAGCATTATATTAAACTTTATGTTTCATATGGTTACTTCCTACACTGGGGAAAATATTTTCCCATGTGCTAAATATAGTTACTATGACCTATGCGAATGGTACATATACTTGTATAAATAGTTTTCATACAGATTCAATTTTAAAAGTTTCACTAACACTAAAGTACACACATAAGAGGAAAGTGTACTTATCATGAGTAATATAGTAATTATAAGAACCGGGTATCAATCCGTGGACCTACGTAGAGGTGTACTTAACAATCCTATATTTTTATTTTTTCAAAATGATAATTTAAATAAATAAAAGGTAAGTAAAGATAGAGACTTTTACTGATTTTTCAGTGAATCAAGGCTATCATCCTAATTTAAATACCACTTTAGTAAACATGATGAATTACGTGGTGTGGTTAAATACATTGATTATTATGATTATGTTAATGTTTATAAACGAGATCCAGTGTGGAGTTACTGTAAATCATTTCCGTACTAACAAAGAAAGTTGCATTGAGTAACTTACAGGATAAGCACCAAGCCTTAGTAAAGTAGGTAATAATTATGCACCCTTTTAATTTATGATTTCTAAAAACATAACTTAATTTTAGAAAGATGGTTAAATAATCTATAACAATTATTGTAGATTTCTTAAACAAAGTAAGAAAAAAGAACCCATAAATGATTAGAAAATTATGGTGATATGATTTTTAATAGTCACTTTCAGTTCATTAGCCAAATGTTATATGAAGATCGGTTTCTCAAATAAAAATTAGTTCATATGTTTTTCAATATTGTATGATACTCACAGACAAGTTTCAAAAATAAAAGTTAGTTCATATGTTTATTATGAAGACCAGATCGTACATGCGATAGTTGTTAGGGCACGACCCTATGCTTGATTAGGTACCCTTCCATGGTTCTCGGTACACGACTTGTGTCTCTTGACAGGGAATGGTACTTTTGTCATGTCTGACTGACTAACACGGGAGTGTGTTAGGGGCATGTTTAAGGCTGGACAAGAAGGCGTGCCTCATGGGGCACAACCCCTGCTTGGCCTTTGTAGCTCAATATACTTCAATTTCCTTCTTGGTTAAGCTCGTTTGGTCGATCTTTTTCTTTTTGAAGCTAGAAAACATAACATTAAAAGATTTAGGTATCAAATCATCACTTTTAGCAAGAGTTTTCAAAATATTTCATGTGTGATTAATATTATCATATGTGTGATTAGAGTACATCATACATCCTTACACTTGAACTTTGCTTGTCCTCAAGCAAAATCACTCAAAATGGCAACCCTAACAGTAACGAAACAAATCAAAAGATGAATGTCTTTCGAGAATTATACAAGCAAAACTTAATCTACCCAAATATAAACAATTAAGCATGTGTGAAATGATATCCTTTCAAGCATTAGATTAGTTTCTAAATATTTTTAATATGTAAAAATTCACACTTCTCAGAAAGTGCACTGACACTCGACTATATATTTAGAATCATATATAAGATGTAGTACGCCTAAAATGCTCAGTTTTCAAGTATGAATACATGTAAAATCATATGACTGGTAAGGGATCATATCTCCATCTATTTAGTTATTTGCTTGCATAAATTATTAGGACTTTGATGGATTGTGATTTGGCTCCGTTTTGGAGTAGGGATCATTTTGAAAAGAGTGGCTAAATACTAAAGATGATGGTATTGGCTTATTTGATTGACATAAAGTAAAAGAAAAGTAATAAAAGGGTTCTTTATACAATATTCTAATATAGAAGGTATATACTAACCCCATATGTCAAATGCCTCATATAATAGAACGGGTTTTGAGGCATTTTATCTTGTGTTGAGATATTAATTGCTCTTTAATAGGCATCAGAGGTGCGTACCATGTTATGAGCATCTTTAAAGATTATGTACCAATAGAAACTTGAGTCAGAGACCTTTTTACCCATCGAACTTGCTCCATGGTGTACCCATGTGTGTCCTTAATGAAAATGCCATAGAATTTGGTGCGTTTTATTCCGTACATGCATCTACGAAAGAGTTCGTTTGCACCAACTCTAGAAAAGTATAGTTTACCCAATATTAGTGATTGATATCAACGAAGAATTTTTTTTTCTGATAAGTCATACCTTGAGGAGAATCTCGCTTGCTAAGTAATTTGTAAAGTCGATGAACCAAGGATGTTCTTTGATTATGGATTGAATATGCATACGATTCATAAGGAAAGTTGTTTATTTTAACTTCCTTAAATTATGAAGGTTTTGAACATTCAAGACACGAGAGATGATTAGCTGCCAGATTCTCTACTCATTTCTTATCACGAATTTTGATGTCAAACTCTTAGGAGTAGAAGTATCAAAAAAAAAACATTCTTGGCTTTGCATCTTGGTTATTGAACAAGTGTCAAAATTCTGCATGATCAATGTACAAGATTGTTTTAGAAAGGACGAGATACGAGCAAACTTATTAAACGCAAAAACTATCACAAGAAGTTTATTTTGGTTGTTGTGTAGTTTTCTTGTGTGTCATATATGGTTTTGATTATGTAGTAAATTGGATGAAAATGCTTGTCTTCCCTTTGGCCTAGCACATCTCCTATCGCGAAATCATTTGCATTGCATATTAGCTCAAATGGTAATGTATAGGCAGGGGCAACCACGATTGGAGCAATTACTAGTTTCTCTTATAGAAAATTGAATGCAATCATACATTCCTTAGAGAATACAAATTGCATGTCTTTCTTGGTGTGGAATCATTGGTCGTGCGATTTTAGAGAAATCTTTGATAAATCTTTAATAGAATCTGGTATGACCATGAAAGCTTATGATCGCTTTGATAGATGTGAAAGGTGAAAGTTTGAAGATAGTGTTGACTTTGGCTTGATCCATCTAGACTTCTGCTTGAGAGAATTTGTGTCCTAAAACTATTACTTCTATTAACATGAAATGGAATTTTTCCCAATTTAAGATAAGATTGGAATCTTCACATCTAACAAACATCTTTTTCAAGTTTTCTAGACATTACTTAAAGGAATTTCCAAAGATGAAAAAGTCATCTATGAAAACTTTCATGGAATGTTTGATCATATCATGAAATATTACCACCATACATCTTTGACATGTAATAGGAGCATTACATAATCCAAAGGGCATTCTCCAATAAAAAAATATTCCATATGTACATGTGAATGTTGATTTCTCATGGTCTTCAAGAGTAATTTGAATTTGAAAATATCCCAAGAAACCATCAAGGAAACAATAAAATATTTTCTCTCATAATCTTTCAAGCATTTGATCAATGAATAGAAAAGGAAATGATCATTCCTTATTGTATCATTGACTTTATGGTAGTAGATGCAAACTCTCCATCTCGTACCCGTGCGAGTAGGAATTAGCTCGTTATTTTTGTTGGTTACGACGATCATCCTTTTTTCTTTGTTAAAAATTATACGGAACTCACCCAAGATGAATTAAAGATCAGGTAAATCAGGCTTGCGCCAAGCGATTAGAGTACCTCTTTCTTAACAACCTCTTACATACTCGATTTAGACATCTTTGAAATTGAAGGACAGATTTGAAATTTTCTTCCATTAGAATCTTGTGAGTACAAAAAGATGGGTTGAAAACATTGAGGGCATTGAGCATCATTTTCCTTCTCATAATTTGATAAGGTAGACGAGATAATGATGGGAAGTTGAGATGTGTTTTCAAGAAAAGCATATTTGAGATGAGACATGAGTTCTTTGAGTTCTAAAACTAGTTCTTTTTTGAAAGACGATTTTATTTTGGATTTTAACTATCATTCAACGATCTCGTGTACTTCTTGATGAGATAAGATTTCTTCAACTTCTTGTTCTGGAATGGTGTGATCTTCACAGATGGCCTTATCTAGTTTGACTTCTATCAATTAAATATTGCAAGACTTATTTTCAAGAATTTATCTCAAATGACAACTTATGATGGAATTGAAAACATTTATGTATTAGATTGAATCATCTTGTGTGTGGGTTATGTGTTATGTGTGTGCTGTGCATTGCATGTGTGTATGTTACTATGTGTTGTATGGGTTATGCGTTGTGTGTGTTATGCATATAGCATGTGGTGTAGTGCTAGATAATATATATAATATGTGTTTATAT
>BJCN01330779.1:7941-22219 GCA_018326445.1 Flaveria brownii
TGTTTTATATTAACATGGCTACATGTTAGTATGCATGAGATGATGGAATATAGCTAAGCATTAGTAGACGATGTGCATAGCTACACTTAAGTCGATAATATGCATTAGAACAAGAGGCTAACAATTGCTATGCATACCACGAGATGATGATGCTAAATAAGTGCTACGCATGAGATAGTAAGCATGCAGATGTTTAATGAGTTAGTAAGCATGCAGATGTTTAATGAGTTGACTTTGATAGGTTTATTTAGAGCTACATATAAGAGATTAGAAGCTTGTATTTGTAACACTTTGATGAACAATTTTTTTATCAAACAAGCATATTCTAAAAATAAACTAAAATTATTTACGATTTGTATTCTTCATTACAATAATAGCAGTTCGTATTCTTGAGATAGTAATGGCAATTCAACAGTGATCACTGCTTGAATTTTGAGATTCCACATCACAGTTGCAGAGTCTTGCAAGATTGGATCCTTACATTATTAAATACTTTGAAGAAATTCGATAGTTCTAACTTAAATTAGAATTCAAATATTTCTCAACCACAAACCAGAAATGGAATTCAATATCCAAATCCAACAAATATCATCACGAATTAAACAAATTTAAAAATGAAATTCAAATTCTATTTCCACAGAGTTCTACAAACCGAACTGAACCAAACCAACCCGAGGGGATAGGGTTTGCTGTGAGATTAGGCATTCAGGCCTATAGCTACAGGTCTTGTTGTCAAAAGAAGCAAGTCCAAGCAATTACAAAACCCACCCATACTCAGATTCACATTTATCAAGTCAAAGCATCAAAGAGAAGTCTACTGTGCACTTTGTGAAAAAAGTCTACCTACCAAACATGTTTTCTTGTAGTGTTGACTTGTACAAACAAAGCTGTGTTTTATTAAAAAAAAATAAAAAATAAAACTCATTCTCCTTTCCAGTCTTTTAATTCACTGCGTGGCGCATATAGCTTGGTCATTTGTACCTCAGCATCAGTGTCGTTTACTACACCCCGGCAACTTGGGAAACCACAATAACAAGGAAGCTGTTCATCAATCGAAAAGAATCTACAATACCAAATAACACGATGCCATCAAACAAAGATAAAAGCAGATACTGAAGAAACCAAGTAAATAGAATTAAACCTGTAGTCATATGTCAATTCTTCCCACTCTGCAATATCTCTCTTGGCAAAAATGATTATGTGTTCATCACCATTTACACTTATAACTCTTGAATAACAATTTGGCTGAAACAAACAAACAAATATATATAATGTCACGGACATCCATTGTGTAAAATGTGGCTGAATATAAAGTGAACTCATTTTAGCTCATCTACTGATACAAATTCTCAAGTTTTGTAATCAATTGCCAGATATTTTGTAGTGGCAAATCATGAGAAATATTGGACAATTCTTCATTTCTTTCATGTTTTTCTATAGTCGCTAAAAACATTTTATTCACTGAAAAACATAATGTTGCATTCAAAAAATAATTTTTTTAAATGATAAACCTACTTAGACCGAACAAAACTATGATAATAAGCATAAGCATGAAATACATCCCAGCTTCATCAGTTTCTTAAAACCATTAATTTAATTGTGACATGTTAGTTATTTGTAGAAAAACAGATAGGTTTATGCTTATTTTTATTACTCTTACCTACAATCACACAAAGAAAAGGAGGCATGAAGAACAAGAAATATAATAAAGCAAAGAGCTTAACATACTTCACAAGAGTGGTTTATTAAATGTGCAATGCTTCCTGCTCTGGTGGCATCAATTACACGTTCTTCATCGATCCGAAACATGTATGTCCCTGCACCCTGCAAAAAGATGTATGCCAAACAATATTTCACATGTCTAGCAATTTCATGACGTCCTTACAGAAATATAAACAATTGCAAACCTCTTTGTTATGATTAAATCAGTACTATAGTGCAGTTAGAAATAATGGTATAGAAGCATGAGCATGTAGAAAATAGAATTAATGTTATATGTAAAAAAGGAAGTGAACAGCCCAAGCAGAAAGAAAAACAGATAATGGAACAGCCATCAACCACAAAATATAGACTCAATGCAAACTGAGTGCTACAAAACAAGGAACCATGAACTATGAAGTTTTATGTTATTCTGCTTTAAGGTTTTATCTATTATAGTATCTATTAAACTTTGAGCTAATCTCAAAATGCCACTTAGACTTTCAGACAATGAAAATTTACCATTGGATCAAAGGACCTTACTAGACAGCCTTTGAATATGAGACAAGCAGTGAAAGAAATGGTTACAAGTCAATTCATTCCTGGGCCATGCAAACAAGCTCGTAATATGTAACTGCTGAATAACATTATCTACTTGTTTAAATAGCTCTTTCTCATACAAATATATAAATGGGCTGTGCATTCAAAAGAGACTAAGACCTGTCTGTAAATATATAAATGGGTTGTGTAACTATTCCATTGGGTAAATAACTAAATACCAAATACATTATGTTCTTCCTATCTAAATAAGCATTAGCAGCCAGCGGTTTTATTTCTTATTTGACTACTTTACATAGAGGGGTCCTAATGTTGTATAAACAAAGAGTGGTTTAAAAAGCATGGCGCACTCTGAAGCTTTTAGGTCTCAAAAGCACAAGGAGAGAGCTTCACATACTTGAGGTGTTGCTCTGTGTACAACCAATAAACTTCATCTACAACTGAAAGCCACATCTCTTTAACATACCACCTCTTCATTAAGTAAGCCATTCCTAATCTCTTCATCCTTCTAGTTGTTATTACATACTATGCTCCTTGAGACCTGAAGGCCTGAGGCGTTTTTCAGATCGCCTTGAAAGCCTCGCATCTCTGCGCTCTTTTAAAAACCAAGCCACTGATTTTTTTCTAAAATGCTATAATTGCATAGGCCAAAATGTAAAAGATCCAGAACAGGCGCTGAGTTTTTACAATCATCGTATCACATGTTATAATTGCATATAAGTCCCCAATTAGCTTCTCAATGTTTTTCTATAACCCAAATGGTTAGCTGCTTTTCATGATCAGATTTGTGCTTATTTCATGCAATCTTAATGATCATCGGGGTTGAAAAAATACCATTTGAGATTTTGAGTCTCCAAATGAAGCAGCTCCAGAGTTTCACAATGAAATTCCATACGTTCAAATATGTTTAACCTGACATATGCAGTTTCTTGGTTGTATATATCTATAGAAGCAACACCTAAATAGTTATTATATCTATATTAGGTTATAATTTGTACTTTAAGTAGACAAATTGACAGGTTTAGCGGAGGTTGGCTCACCTTACGTCAGCCGGCCAGTTAGGAAGTTTTCTAAACCATCACACATGGTGCGGTATGGGATTTGGCATGCGTTTGGAGCTTTAAACCAACTGTTTAGGCCAAACCGGATCGTGTATAAGATATAAATAAACATACATATGTTCAGTGCAGTCAAGTCCAGTTGGTTGACCATGCTTACTTTTAAGAAATAACAAAGGTTTAAAACCCATGTATTTGTTTTTTACTCTTATCAGAGTCTCTCTATCTCTCAAGATAGAGGAAAGACTCGCCACCACCTACCCCTCCCAGACCCTGCTCTTAAGCGGGATACACTGGGTATGTTTGTTTGTTTGTTTGTTTGTTTAGAGTCCCTTTCTATATGTTATTAAAACTTCCCAACCCTTTAGTCAAAAGTCCTTTGGTTTTTCTATTTAAGATATCAAGGATTTTATAGCTTTAAATTTTGGCAGTTGCTTCTGTGTGTTTTCTTCTTTTAACAATAAATATTTTTTTCTGAAGGATGAACTTGCAAGTTAACTTTAGGGTATAAAATTTTTAACATTTAGACTTGTTGACAGAATTTGTCACAACATCAATAATCAGATTTTATGTAAGAACATAACTGGCTATATAAATTTATGTCAAAAAAGAAAAAAGAAAACAGGCTCAAGCTGCTAAACCAGCCAAACCAGACCTTTTTCTTCCTTTTCCTTCCAACTATGACACTCGTGATAAGCAAACCATCACCAACTTATAAGAGAGGAATTGTCATATTGAGAAAAGAAAATGTGTAAATCAAGGTCACTGGAAAACCAATAGTTTATATGAAGCTCCTGTCCAGGAATGACAAGTGTAAGTGTAGTCCAAGAGTTTTAAAAATTTTAATATGCCTGGATAATTATAATATCAATTCCAATCAAGCCATGAGGCAATTTACACTTTAGAAAATCAGGACAAAATCAGTGAGAGTAAAGCCAAAAAAGGAAACAGAAACCAAAAGATTGACAATGAAAGATCAAACAAAATTGGGATTTTGTACACATATATTACTAATATGTCAGGTTATAAAAATATATGACAAAGGGGATGGGAAGAATATGATGAAGCACTATGCATCAATTATACAACACTATATATAGTTTCTCATATAGCAATTAAATTGTCAAGAATAGAAAAGCTTATGGTTAGTTGGTAACAAATATTAATAAATGAACTTACCACCAATGAGTTGTATATCAAATGCTCTCTTCTGTCAGCTATAGAAGGTCTAACAATCTCACCAGTATATTCAATTACCTGTGATGTATCATATCAGCTGTAATAAGTGTTGGGAACCTCAATGGAAAAATTATTATAAGGGCATCAAATAGTAATGGAAAATTATTTCTAGAAAATAGATGCCTTACCATATCACCTGCTTTGTGTGGTTGTTTTGCAAAGATGCCAAAACCATGTATTGCAGATTTCCCTGTGCCGAATAACAGCCCAAAGTAAAAGATGGGAAAAAAGGGACAAAAAAGTATAAGTCCTTTACTATAAGAATGTGAGGAGGGAGGACTCATTACATTCATTATAAAGCAACAGGTTAATTTCAGATTGTGCTTAAGAACAGGTGCTAATTGGAAGAGGAGATCTAGTGAGATAGAACAACAGAAAACTCAGTCCTCAGTTCAATGGGCACAAGTCATTTATCTCAAAAAGATACTGATCTCGCAAAGATTAGAATGGTAATATTCTAGATCCTAACTTCCTAAGTTCCACATGCATTGATTTACATGGTACACAAAACAGATGATAATCAACAATATTTATTTGTTAGTTATCACTCTGTTAAAGTGATATCCACCAAGTGATATCAAAAGAATACCAAAAAGATTGGCAGAGAAAGTCCAAATCATTGATCGATGAACAAATAAAATAATGGATCCTATATACATACACTTACAACATGTCATGCATCTGATTGTCTTTATAACCAAAATAGTTAGTCAAGTAAATATGGATGTATTTCACAGAACCTAAGAAAGAATCTAAGAAAGAGCGAACGGATGTAATGCGCGTAAAAGTTTTAGAACATGATGTTTACCAAATGCTAGTCTTTTTCTGAATGTTGTCCTCATGTATATATACTTCTCAGACATAGAGAATATGCTTGTATAAGATTCGAGCAATGAGTTTTTAAGTTTCCCGATATCAGAATAAGGAACTCTGCCTAAAGACTCATGGTTACAGAAACCGCCCACCAAATATGGTATGTTTTCAACATATGTTCGCTTCAATGATGCAGCAGCAAGGGCTTCAGGTTCTTTTCTTCCTCTTCTCCCAAAATAATCATAGGGCTCTGCTCATGTTTATTTTAGTTTTAAGAAAAATACATCAGATGCTAATATACCTATATGCATAGGCATATCAAATCAAAGTTGCATCACAATTTAACATAAATAAAATGATATAAATCAAATGAGCTAACAAAAGCGATCAGCAGTTAAATGGAGAAAAGGAAAGAGGAAATGACACACCAGTACGAGCACAGCCAGAAGGATTCACAGGACGAGCATCATCTGAATGTTGACTTGATATTTGACCCATGCGTTCATCAGGAACAGAACGTTCAATCATAGGATTAGGGCTATGCCTTTTACAAAATGACAAAAGACGAATGCATTGATTCTCCTCATCCTCATCAATAGGGACAAGCTGCAGTCTATCTGCATCTGCAAGCTATATAGACATATAATGGTATACAAAATATAGATTAAGAACCGGATCATAAAAACAATGTATTAAATAAGAAATGGCTTATTAAGAACTTCTTAAGCATCTAAGGTTGATATCTAATTGAAGAAGTAAAAGAAATCATTACCTCAGCACAAAATCCAGCAGCACGAGCACAAAGCGGATGATACGCAACATAGCATGCATTGTTTGAACACTGCATTAGCAACTCAAAGCAGGTAACAGGGTAATACAATGATGTTTCTAATTTAAGTAAGAACATGCTTCTTTCACAATTAGATTAGCAAGAAAAGCTGCAAAACCAGTCAATAAATGACACTACTTGGATCATTGCTGATATTCCCATCCCACCATCAACAGTTTATAAAAGATTTAAAACAAATACTTATTTTGAACAGAAAGAATGTAGAAGACACATGATATATGAATAAAAAAAGGTTATATTAGACTTAAAGTTGAACGATGTTTATCCATGCAACATGCAGGATTATGATAAGTAAAGGCAAGTACGACAGCATAGATTGCAATAGAGTCCAGAAGATCAACATATAAGATATTTGAAGCATATATAAAAATACTGTTACCCAGTGCAAACGATGATAAGCAGCAGTTACCTGGATACAAGCCCCATAAGGAACACCACAGATGCTACATAAAAGCTTCCAGCGATCCTGAATAAACAAAAAAAATATAGATCAAATAAAATTATAAAAAAAATTTTGAACAATACAAAATGATTTTTTGACGTGAATGAGTACTCTTTTAACAGATTACAAATCTATTCTTCAAGAAAGAAGCAGATGAATCACTGGGAAGTACCTTACTAACTCTATTTAGACCATCAATTGGCTCCATTTTCTTGATATCTGATAAGCAAGTTTCTGAAAGAAGTAGACGTTAAAGGATTTGAAAATAATATGCAAGAAAGATGACATACAAATAAGAAACCTGGTATCCACATAGCACATGCAAGATGAGCCCAGCGTCCATCTGTTGTAGGTTTCATTGCACCTCCTAGAAAAATAGTGAGTTAATACAATTGCTGTTAATTGAGTCTGTTATAACCCCACCCACCCCAACTAGTTTACAATTAGAGACTGCTTTCATGTTGTATACATTTTGCAATAGCAGTTTGTTTATTTCAAGATCTGAATAAACAACTACCTGTGACTGGACAAAGGCAGCAAGGTGGGGAAATATCAGGTGCCCCCGGGCGACATAAGTTGCATAACCAAAGGACACCATCAACAGGTTCCAGTTCTCCATAACATCTTGCATGAACCTGCCAATAGAAGACAAAATAGCATCAGTATCTTACGAGATTAATTGCATGTAACATGAGAAAAACAAAAGAACAAGCAAAGATAAATAAGGTTCAGTGGTACAACCATGTGCTGAAATATAGATGTTAGTAACCGACTCTTGTAGGAAATTACGATTTTGGTTGTAAATAGTAATGAGACAAAAACAAGGATGCAGTTTACCATCATTCTGCACTTATCACACTGCAGGAACAAATTGTTGGCGTATTCCTGAAAAAATAATCATTATGTTAGGAAATTGTGTTGTTAATGTTGGCATCTGCAAAATGCATAAGAAAATCAAAAATAAAGACAAAAGCAGGTATAGCATCTCTGCATACGAATTGTAAGATAGCCACAGATTCTAAAAAATGATATGGTTACCATCAAAGCAAAACATTATTTAGTTAGATTTTTAACCAAAAAGGAAGATAAAACTGCATAAATTCGTATATTCAGCATAAGTAGAAAGAACTTTCACCTCATCCATGTGACAAACATTGCACTTATCCAGGTCCTTCCATTTAACATGAACGGGTCTGTAACCAATTGGCATGCTGTGTGTTATCCCTGATGTCAACTTCAAACTTGATGTCCCCTACAAATAACAACTGTAATACTTGAATAGGTAACAAACAAACTGATATTTGCTAGTAAAACTGTAAAAGCCTTTATCTAATTAAGTGAGCCTAACTCCATGAAAACCATACGGAGTGTAAAGCCATAGTAGAGTGAGGATTGTGGACTAATAATGATAAAACCCAATCACTTTAAAGGCTCCAGCTATTTCATTTAAAATGTAAAATAGTTCAGTAAATCTGAATTAAGACAGGCATTTAACTCCATACATGAACAGTGAACCATCTTGTGCATTGAAGATATCGGCACCATTGGACTTGTCCATAGTAATCGGTAAGAAAAAATAAGAAAAGAACAGTTTTCACTAGTTTACTTTTCTGACAGGAAAGAGAGAGATCATGATGTCAGAACTGATATTGAATGATACATGGTTAAGCCTAATAGCTAACAAGGTAATGCTCAAACACTGAACCAATCAATTGCATCTAGTTGGTAAGAGAATCTTTAGCTAGAGTCATAAAATTAAGTTTAAAACAAAAAAACAAAAAAAAACAATATTACTGATATTTAGGGTATCCCATACATATGATGCATAGGGAGTAATTTATCAACCATATATGATAGGGAAGCTCAAATGGCAGAAGAATTACAGAAGGAATACTAGGAAGAAGAAGATGAATGATGTAATATAAAAGGTAGAATGATAGAACAATTGTATTAATGGAAAAGTGTAATGGAGTACAATGACCAGAGCACTGCTCTCTCTCCGTGCTTGTAGCAGGAGCCACTAACTTCTAACAACCCCTCTCCAAAAAGATACCCCCTACAATTATTTACTAATCTATATAATAAAGGAGAAAACAACTCTTAGCCACTTTTGTAATTGTCACCCTTGCCCCTTCTGGAATAAACCAACAGCTCCTTTGGCCCCTTACTAGCCTGATTCGTATCAATATATGTCATATAAAAGAACAGCTTCTTTCACCATAAAAAGCAGGTATCACACCATCTTTGATGGCCAAATTACGAATGTTCATCAAATTTTGAACCAAACCAGAACGAGAATATCAAAAATGGAATCCAGAACCAGAACGACGTAAAACATTCAATAGAAGTATATGTCCAGTTCCAGTTTAGAATCAGTTCAGTCTCAAAGTGAACCATAAAGGCATAAAATGAACACAACGTTGGTGTTTAATAGTTTCCATAATATAGTGAAGGTAGCAAAGAATGTATGGTATTTATGAAAAGAGAGGGGACAGGACTTGAAAAAGACTAATAATATGATAAGATATTTGTGTTTGACTGTTGAATACTTGTATGGCAGTACAAATAAGTTGTAGATGTACCTGTATAAGTTTCAACACATGAGGATCAGAAAAACCAAACATATCGGCACCCGATTTGAAGAAGCTCTCGGATGCATCTTCAGCATGGGAATTATCAGAACTGCTTGAATGCATCTTTCTTAATCTTTGGTAAATACTATTCCAACAAGCTGAAGGATCTGGCCCATCAAACTGCATCATAAAACTTCACATTAATGCAGTGTAAATTAAAATGGGAGCATAATGCATAACAAGAACAATACAAAAATCAACAAGGATTATAATTGCAGTAAAATAGTTAAGCAGTACCTGATCTCCATCATCTGTTGTAACTCTAAACACAGGTCGGGATTTTGTGCCAGCATCTCGCAGCACTTCCATCTTATATACAGAACATACGCTTGGATCTGAACCCCCACAAAAACAAACAGTTAAAATCCAAACAAGTAGAACCATTAAATGCATCAAACCCATATGGCATGATAATTGTAACAAACTAAATAGTAGTCAACTAAATGAAAGATGCTACCTGCTAATGAAGGAAACTTCCTTGTAGCTGTATAACCTAGAGGACAGATAGATTCCTCATCATCACAACAATCCATGTCTTTAACAATCTTACCTACAGGAGATCACAAATAAATGAGTACAAATACGAGGACAAAAAGTCATTCCCGATTAATTAAAATCATTACCAAGCTTTAATACTTCCAGATCCCCTACAATAAAAGGGCAACTTTTAGGGTCTTTGAATTTTCTCTCTCCTATTTCGGTGTGTAAACTCTTCTTTGGGCCGCCATTACCTTCATCCTCTTCGCTATCACCTCCGATATCTGTGCCAAAGCCTTTCCTCAGCTGTAACATACTCTTTGGAAGTTTTTGTCTGCTAAGATACCTGATCAATGGGTCCATAACATGTATGTCGTTATATATATGTAACGAAATCCAAGTGAATATTTCACAACAACCAAAACTATTGAGGGAAACTACAATGTTCTCTTATTACATTTTTGCTTCCTCCAAGCTTCGAATAAAATCCAGTTTCTTGCATTTCAGGTGGAAAGAAGATAGAAGCCCTTTAAGAAATGAAATAACTTGCTTTGTTCTAACCCTGGATATCACAAAATTTTACCCACTGTTAAGCTTGACACAGTATATTCTGGAAATAGTTAAGTGTCTTTAGGATATAAAAGTAGACACCTGGCAAAATCATGGGTGCCAAAAAATTGTACAAGCACAGATTTTTCGCCTGAAATCTTGTTTAGACCTCGACGAATGCTAACAAATGACTCATCCAACACAATTGCTGGCCACACAGCATGACCTGAATAAACAACAAGCACGGTAAGCCTAATCAAATAAGAACTCTGCAAAGAACTAGCAACTACACAAACTAGGGAGTCTACAATAATACTATGCATGGTAGCAAGGAAAAAAGGTCATTCCTGGGCATAAATTTTCAAAGTACTGTCTGAGCACAAAGATCCTGGACCATGTTTGCTATTCTCATAAACGATAAGGCCAACATACTTGGTCACAAACTGAAGTGAAAGCAGCTTATTGAATAAATAGTACTGACATATGATCATATTTGCAAGGCAGGAACTGAGACAATTAACTTAGTCAGGCACTGACGGAAAGGGCACAAAGCTCTGATGTGCACCTTTCACAAGTTATATTTCATGTCATAAATTTAGTACCGGAATGGTATCACGACAACACAACAAACGAAGCAACAATTTTTAATGTCTTTCAGTGTTGCTGGACAGCATCAACTAAGTAACACCCAAGGCAGGAAGCCGAGGTACTATATTTGGCAGCAACAACAAAAGCTATGTGTTATATACTTACATATGTTCAATCAAGTGGTTCTGCCAGATGATAGAGGCATAACAACCAATATATAAAAAACAATGAGAAATCCCAAATTTTTAAGCCAGCTCCTGAAAGTTGATATCACATTTATTTCCAATAACGTATACAAGATCTTGATGTCCTTACCAGTGAGTTTGGCCCATATTATGTCCCCAGGCTCAATATCATGACAATCATCCAGATTCGCAGCCAGTATAATCATCTCATTGACATCAAGATCATCTGTTTCTGAACAATGAAGGTCGCAAGTCAACTTTAGACACTTTATCTCATCTGGAGACACATGGAACTTGATTCGTTCTTTAGATAGAACCACCAGCTCTTCATCACCGTCTTCATATTCAACCTATTTTTGTCACAACCACTTTAAGAGAACCACATAATTGTGCAGGAAAACTGCTTCAAAGACTTATTCATATACCAAATAAGGATATAAGAAACATTACATGATGACGATGGCTCTCCAAATCATACTTTGCAATACGACCAAAGTACCAATCAGCATCCAACGGCCAGTAAACCTTTGTAAATTAGCAACCAGATATGTAAGTTGAGCAAACAAATAACGTATAACATGAAAGAGGTATAAAATCATTACTTGCCTTGCATTCTAGTCCCACAAATTTCTGGGGATCCACGCCATCAAATTTCAACCTGTTATCCAACATCAAAAGCACTTACATACCATAACTCTATGCAAGTATGCAACAAATAAAACAAAGAAATGGAACTTCCTCCGATAAGAACATACCGCACCCATCTCTTGGTACGACTTGCAGCAGTAGTAGATTTGTTCGGGTTATCAATCTCAGTTACCTCAACTTCCTCACCATTTGTCTGAAAATCATTTTTGCTATTGTTTTTGCGTCTTCTTCTGCTACTGCTGGCGCTAGTACCATTAGTTCTGTTGATAGGCTTCTGGCATGATCCTCTTAACCTTGGAGCATCAACAGAAACTAATTCCAGCCCTAAGTTAACAAGCTCCTGACTTGTCTTCCTCTTCTTGTTACTACTACTATGATTAACCAAAACCCCAAGGGAATCCACGACCCCATCGTCGCCTTGAAATTCAACATCCTCAACTTTCACTTCCACAACAGAAGCCGCCTTCAAATTTGAAAGAAAAGTATCATAACCGCAATAGCCATCAGTCCTCTTGCGACGGCGACTGCGAGAGTAAAAATGAAGCACCGGCGGTTTCGGTGGCTTGGGATCGACTGAAGGGTCCTCCGGTAGGGATAATTTCCTAGCTTTCACCTTCTTAGACATGACATTCGAGTATCCACTACAGGGGGAGGTAGCTGAGTACACGATGTCAAGGGGAACGTACCTCGCTTGGCGATGAGGATGAGGATGAGGATGAAGATGAAGATGAAGATGATCTTGCGATTGAACCACTGCGTTGAATTGTGATTGCTGTTCGTCGTCTTCTCGATGCTTGTTAGGGGTTGGCAGTTGTGAGGAAAATGCCATTCATTCGATTTGTGAAATTTGGGGGTTTTGAAAGGCTAGTACCACATTGCTGTTACTAGGGTTTCGAAATTGAAGTGGCACCGAGGTTTTTAGATGAATGAGGTTTTCAGATGAATGGATGGATGGATGGATGAAAAGGGCTCTGTTTAGTATTTCCCCCACAATCACCAGTTTCCCGCCCCTCCCAACTAAAGAAAAGAAGCCATCGCCATTCACCATTCACCCTTCACCATTCACCATTCACCCTTCACCATTCACCATTCACCCTTCACCATTCACCATTCACCATTCACCGCACCAACGAATATTATTTATGAGGGAGGCTCTTGTGTTTTTTAAGGCCATTTGACCATGATGTTCTATAGTCATGTTAGAAAATAAACAACCCATGTTGTTAAGATATGCCCGAGTGTATAGTCGTATATTAACTTTTGCTCACGCGTTACATGAACAAACCACTTCATTTCTTGTTGTATGCAAAATTACCCACGTGTATCATGTTTTCATCATTCATCATTAATAAAATGTATGTTTGGATGATGAAATTCAATTCATACATGAATCTGACTCGCGTATTCATACATGATTCTAGCTCATATATTCCCGGTAACATTTGTGTATTTTGATAATATTTATGTGTCTTGCTAGTATCATTGATGTTTAATATGTGAAAGTTGACATATCTATAAACCAGCTTCATAACTCATCAGAACTGGTTTGGATAGAGAGATCACCATTAATGGATAGGATTTATTGATTATGGTGATCCCACGACTCTCTTTATGATTAACTTGTCACAATCAATAGTTGACATATCTATAAACCAGCTTCTTGCTAATCGAAGGTGTGCTTTTGATTAACTTGTCACAATCGAAAGTATATTTTCCATTGAAAGAATGTCTCGATTCAAACAGTGATTCGATTGAACACCAAACTTTTGATAGCTCAATATTAACTATAAATAGCTTTAGTTGCTACTATTTCTTGTACGCATGCACGTTCTATATTAACAACATTTTCGGTGAATACAAAGTGCATTTTAAAATGCTTATTGTGCTTTGTCCTTATTGTTCATATTTACATATTCTTATTGTTGTTGTTAGGTATCATTGAGAAATCAAGTGATTACACCCCACTAACATACTGGTGATAACCGACAAGTTCATGCCAACCTTCATTCGTATACTAATCGTTCTTGTCTGAAGATTTTGATATTAGACTTAATTTTGATAATTAGGTCATCATGTATGTAACAAAGTTCATTTTCCTCTACATGTCATCCATTAGTGGTTGTAGAAATTACCCGGTCACTCCATCTAACATGACACATGAACATTGGTGAATAATATAAAATGAAAGAATAAATTTTTTTTACAAATATTGCAATGCAATAAATATAATCATAACATATATCAGTGTGCGTTAATGAACATGATTGTAAACTATAACGATTCAACTTATCAAGTTAACTAGTGTTTATTAAAGTAAGGTGTATATATATATATATATATATATATACATATATATATATATATATATATATATATATTGCAGGATTGTTACAAGTCACTTAACACAATGGTTCTATCTTAAACTCACTTGATATCACTCGGATAATGATAACAAAATGCTCTAAGACTTGATAGTAATATATTAAATAAGCAAGACACAAGAATAAGTTTTCAAGATATTTATATATATTAATTCTCAC
>BJCN01330809.1:0-12217 GCA_018326445.1 Flaveria brownii
TCCGGTATTGATTATTGTAGGGTGTTAAAAACCCAAATGATTACATGCTATCTCTTTATATAGTCGTTAGAACTAACTAACTGACTTTTACAATTACACATTTAGCCCTTCTACTTTGCACTAAACACACTTAGAACTAAAAGTATACTCTAACAGCAAAAACTAAACATACAATACAAAGAATTAACTAACACAACTAACAACAAAAGGGCTATTTGAGCATAATAGCTTATCAGCCAGTAGCATACAATGTTTTTCGTCATGTTACTTACTAGTTACACATTTGGGTGAAACAGTCACAGTAGTAACAAACTGCAAGCTTGATCATCAGTTCACACATGTAAAATGCCCATACAGCCATCTTGTGACTAAAAGCTGACTATTAAAAAAGATGCGTGTTGATCCAATACCAAAAAACATTTAAGGTATGAATGTGTGATGCGGCGGTGGAGGTGATTTGGGTTGACCGACTTTGACCCTGTCCACCGCCTAGGCCCGATTAGTACCGCCTGGCTCCGCCGAGCACCTAATGGCTCCGATTAGCCTTAATCGACAAGGTTATGGGCCGCCTAGCGCCTAATAGCCGCCTAGGCGGCCGCCTAGACCGCCTTTTACAACACTGCCTTTATGTTCAAGTGTGTTCATGCCAGTGTCGTAAAAATCGCTAGGCGCTAGTCGGGTGGTGGGGTACCGATTAGCGATTAATCGAGATTACTCGGGATTTATCAGAATAGAATTTTTATAAGTAATTTTAGGTTTTATATATACACACACACATTTTTATATGTAATTATATAAAAATGTAAAGATTTATATATACACAACATTTTACCAAAATTTACATACATTTTACCAAAATTTGCATACATTTGACCAAAAGTTTCAAGGTATAACCAGAATTTTCAACATTTGGCCAGAATCTAACCAAAATGTGGCCTGAATCATGCCAGAATATGGCCGGCGATTAGGGGCCGATTTGGTCCGATTTTGACCGACTACGACCGATTTTGACCGACTACGACCGATTTTATCCACCAACTAGCGATTAATCGGCCGACTAGGCCGATTTTTACAACACAGGGTTCATGCTCAAGATGTATTTAAAACAAAAGGGCTATTTGAGCATAATAGCTTATCAGCCAGTAGCATACAATGTTTTTCGTCATGTTACTTACTAGTTACACATTTGGGTGAAACAGTCACAGTAGTAACAAACTGCAAGCTTGATCATCAGTTCACACATGTAAAATGCCCATACAGCCATCTTGTGACTAAAAGCTGACTATTAAAAAAGATGCGTGTTGATCCAATACCAAAAAACATGGACTTAATAAGTACACTACAAATAGGCTTACTACCTCAGACCTTTCATCAACTAGTCATCTTTCAACTTTAAAAAAAAGACCTTTAAAGCATCATTACAAATGACGGATCATGTACACTGATATTAGTCTACTGCCTAAAAAGACCAAAATGGTAGCCTGCCACCCTTTGGTGAAAGTATATGACAGACATAACTGTCGAAGGTGGACTATAGGCAAACTTGACATGGGCGCATGGCTAACAAAGATGCTAAGAATAGAAAATTTAAGTTGCATAATCTTTAAAAATATGCTAAGACACTTCATAAACACTTCAATAAGAGCATAAAAGAATGACACTAGTATGCAGTACTATCAGCAGAACAAAATCAATCAATAAATAATCATATATAAAGCATTAGGAGGTTATAATATTAGATAGCATACCGCTTTCGTAGATTGTCACTGGGAGATCCTTTTGTGCATGATTGATCAACGGATTCAAAAGAACATACACAGGGTTTTCATTGATATCCATCAACTGTTGCAACAAAACCATCATCATTAGCTAAGTTAACGAAATAATTATTCTTTTCGCAGATTTTATCACATGAAAGGCAGCCTTCAAACAGGTTCAAGCATGTAAATTAAAGAACCATTTTAAAGAAACTATTTTCCACTAACATATCACTATTAAAAGATTTGTGGTTAAGAGTTAATACTTGCTTATATGGGATTAGAACATGTAAAATCTAAGATGCACATTTTATTACAAATACAACAATTACGTTTGTAATGTATAAAATAACTATATTTGGGGAAAATAAGAACTTTGCACAACTAAAGATACACATGTATAACTCAGTTAACAGCATATAAAAATAGATGAATTTTGAAAAGAGAAAAAGAAAGAAAATATCAAAACTGTTACAGGTAGACTTAACAAAATTAACTTATGAATAGAACGTCCAATTATTAAGTTAGTTCTGGTTCCTCTTATTCAAGCCGCATGCCAAGAACGAATAAATTCGGTCCCTAAATATTATTTTTAAAACATCCTCAAATAAAAGATCATTAGACATTATCATAATCAACCGATTTAAAAAAAACAGATGCATCAAATGCTATAACTTCACAGCCTTAAAGAACAATGCTCACAGCTTTGTGTATATGCATATCAGACTCTTCCGCATCCGCACCTGTCGAATACCACCCAAGGATATAGAAGTTGGGAAACACCTTCTTATCTGTCCCACATACAAACACACATATCAATCTATTGCACAAAAAAAAAAACTCTACAATCAATCAGCCTACAAAAACAAAAACCCTAACATAACAATCCGAAATCAAAACCCTAGAATCCGATTACCTAAGAAACAAAACATTTATGCGATTGACTACATAAACATGTGCGATTATACAAACTCACATAGTTCTTGTTTCTTCTCGAGGAACGACCGATCGAGCGAATGAGTGGAGGTATCGTAGAGAAGCTCAAAGCTGTTGAAGATTTCAACAGTGCGTCCCTTTTGAACTCCGATGACGCAACCGAAAACCCTAGGAGGCGGTGAACTGGAGGCGGTGTCGCCGGCGGTGGCGGTGGGTGGTTGAGACTGTGATTTGACGCGAGTGTGGTGGTCGGAGATGTTGACGATGACTAGTGGATGGAGCTTGAAGGTTAATCCGCTGCTGGATGACGCCATTGGTGGTGATCGTGGTGATTGTTGAAGCTTTGAGTGTCGCCGGAGATTGATCGTGTTTTCTCCGACGAGGGTTTGTTGAGTGTGGGGCTTGAAATTGACAATGATATGGGGTTGAAGGCTTAACTTGTTTTACCCCTTTTTTTCCAAAAACGCTAGGCGTTGATTTTATTGGGTTTACTCGTGTCAAAAACTCAGGGTACTCTTTGATTTTTTTCGTGTTTAACCGGAAAACGGTGAAAATCCTCTGGTCCGAACTCTGAAGTCTTTTTCTTCATTTTCTTCACTGGTTACGGGGTGGTATTTTTGTTTTTTCCCGGGTGTCAGCTCATCTTCTTGGGTAGTTTTCCCGATTTCCAATTCGAGTGCCCTGATAATTAAAAATTTTTGAATCGTTTTTAATACTGAGTTTAAACTCGCGCGGTTTTTGGTGTCCGTTTCGTTCATGCTGTTTCATTTAAAATTATGTGGATGATTTTGTTTGTTCAAGTGTTGTTGTTTGGTTTATAAGTATCCGTATTAAGATAGGCGTTTACTTTTGAGAAATTTGGTTACAAGATAATTAGACCAATGGTGCATTTCATGTTATAAGAGTTCTAGGTAAGCAAAAGATTATTCTAGATGAGGGTTGTAGGTGAACAAAAGCCTTGTAGCGGCCGTAAAAATAAACATAAAAAAGAGAAACTCAAGCCAATAAAAGAAGAGAGTTGTAGATGTTGTTATTTGTAAATTATATAATATAATTAATAGTAATAATTTGATAGTAATGCTCATAACTTCTGTTTTTATTGTCAAGAGCAATCTTACTTTAAAGGATGATTCTTTCTATATATCATATTGACGTGACATGCAATTTATTAATGATATGACATCTACTTGTAGTAACTTTTTTTATCATTAAGAGTGAACAAAGTTGTTTCTCTATTAAAGTAAGATCACTCTTGACAAAAAAGTGAATTTAAGAGCGTCATTGATCACACTTTACTTCGATGAGATATCATATTACAAACTAAATTATAATTCCTATCAATATTTTCTGCTTCAAAGTAACTATTTATATGGATGTTTCATATAGAGATTTTCTTGAATCTACTAGTATATCCCAATAATGTCTATGCGTGTCGCTTTTAGGGTGATGCAACAGTTTTAAGTGTTATTTCTTGATGGAGTAGTTCATGACAAGAATGGAATGTTGTGACTTGTGAGGGGAGAGGGGAAAGAGACTGTGTTTTTTAGATATGTGAATGGGCCAAGAATGAGACTGAGCGGGGGTAATGTCATATCACCAATTTAGTTCTCTACTATCATGGGTGTTCTAGATGTTTTTACATTGAATCTTCATTTGGATGGCTCGGATTAGCAACATGTTTTTATTATTCATATAGTTGATTTATCACGAGTCGGGGGTCTCTTCGGAAGCGGTCTATCTACCTAACAAGATAGAGGAAAGACTCGCCTACACCTACCCTCCCCAGACCCTGCTCTTGAGTGGGATATACTGGGTTTGTTTGTTTGTTTGTTTGTTTATAGTTGATTTATCACAAAAATAGTTATCAACAGTGAAGGGATGATCATGTCTACTAATGATATGTAAAACGTATATGTATTCACTGTGCAATGTGTCATGTTTAAATTTTATTAGTTTGATTGTTTTAAAGTGATATTGATTTTTTGGATAAACAAATTTAAATAACTTATAGACATACTACTTCTCAAGATGACATTCTTGTGATAAGTGATTTACTTTACAACCAACATGTAACATGTTGGATTTAAAATCGTAGAGCGTAGTTTGTGATAAATTTTATTGTAAAAATATTTAGGAATTGTTGTTAAAAAAACTAGTTTGTATAGACTTGAAACTTAAAAGTTTATTTATGGGATTAAAAGTTTTTCCTTCCATGTAATGTGTTAAAAATGAGATTTAATCAATTTAACCTTGTGCATTTAGTTTCTTAGAACTTTAGACACATGGGTATTTCCTTAAACATTAAGACTTATGACAAAACCAAAATTTTGTGTTAACGGTAGTGAATCAGATAGAAAAAGGATTATTGAATTGCATATCCGAGATAAGGATATGTATAGATGTGTTGAGTTATGGTAGTTTATTGAATGAGACTTTGAACAATAACATCATATTTGGTGGGGGGAAATTGTGGAGGTATTGAAGAGATTATTAACTTACATTACTTAGGTTGTGTGTTATGAAGCGAGGGTGCAAATGCCAACCCACTAGGGTATGAAATTAGCATGGGATGGAGGCGTGAGCCTGCTAACAAGCATAAAATAAAGGTTTGCATCTTTTGTACTTTTTATTTTTATTTTAACACATTAACCACAACTCTACACTTCACAGTCTTTTTTAATAAAATATCTTATTTAAACAAACATCTTTACACATCTTTAGTAAGTGTGTGTGGTCACACCCACTATTTACGTTGAAACACTTTATAATCACACTCACTAACCCATAAACAATAGCATTATACTAACCTCTCACTCATGAATTTTCATCCAAATATATTGTAGGGAATACCATGTGAATATTTTAATGAGTTCTTTAAATTCAGATATTAATAACACGAATGGTTTGTCCTTATCCTTATAGTTGGTTCCATGGTCCATAGAGAAAATACATGGATCCACTGGTCGGATCTTAAAAGACTAGATTGAATTATTGGATGAAATTAAAAGGTATAGAGTTGAGTTTTAGGTCAAGAGCCTATGTTGGCGACAGAACCTTTTGGTTGTGGGACACGTCATTTATTATCATGACCTAACTATTCCATCAGTAGAATATATCTAAGATCTAAAAAGAACTACCGTCACCACAGGTATTAAGTAAAATTGATATTCTAGTATACTTAAAGTTTATTTTGTATTCTTTTTGCAAATTTCATTTAACAATAGTTGGTGATTTTAATTATTATAATTCGAGTAAATTGTTATTTTGACCTCTGGGGTTAGGGCCGTTTAACCCTATCAGTCCAAAAGGGAATCTTTTGACATATCAACCCCTAAGTTTATTATTTTTAACTACGTAGGCCTATTGTACTGACATCGTCCAAGTTATTCCATTAACACCCATCACGTGCCACTCACATGAGGGGCATTTCAGTCATTTTATCCTTTTTTTTGTAATCAATTTCTTTAGTTAAACTTAAATTAAACCCTTCAAACTTTGACACACGAACAACGAAGATTGTGATCACAATGATGCTACAACTATGGTAGATACGTGAGGAATCACAGGATTTTGATCCAGTTGAAGTATACACTGAGTCGTCAACATCATATTATCACTGAACTTAGCATTGATTTCTTGTGTTTAAAGCCGATTGGTTTCATTGATTTTGTTTTCATAAGGGGATAATGAAAATATTTTCTCGCTAAAAATCAACTATGGTGGAGTGTTTATCAGACAACAACATGCTAGGACATACGTTAAAGGGAAGGTAAACTATGTTGATATGATAGATTCAGACATATTTTCTCTTATTGAGTTAAGTGCTATGATAGAAGAAATATGATTTACAAATGAACAAATTATGTTTATCATTTTCTTATTCCTGAAATGGACTTAAATGTTTGGTTAAGGTCACTTGCTACAGACGAAGATACCATTGAGTTTTTGAAATTAGTACCTATGTTTAAGCTTATTAAAACATATACTGAGCAGTGGTCATCCAGACTTGTCATTGGATATCACTTAAAATTTTCCATTAAAAGGCCAAGTGTTGTAGTTGATGAGGTTAATGATCCTAATGATCCTCAGCCATATAATCCTACCGGGAAATTAAAGGTAAGATCTAAACCTTAAAGAAATCAACTAGCATTAGAGTGGAGGGATCATGTAGAGGTTGTTCATAACAATGATAAAGCTGATGATGTGAATGTTAGTTAACATAATGTAGAGGTTGTTCATGGTAATGAGAAAGCTGATCATGTGGATGTTAGTCAATATAATATAGACAATGTTCATGTTAATCAAGAACCTGATCAGAGATGTTAGTCAAGAGTCTGAAGAGAGTGTTCATGTTAATAAAGAGCCTGATCATGTGGATGTTAGTCTACAAACTAAAGAGAGTGTTCATGTTAATAAACAGCCTGATCATATGGATGTTTTTAAATAAAATGCAAAGGTGTACATGTTAGTGATAATCAAGTGCCTGATCATGTGGATGTTAGTCAAGTGCCTGATCATGTGGATGTTAGTCAAGTGCCTGATCATGTGGATGTTAGTGCTAATTTTAATTTAAAGTTTAATTTTATGGATTTTAATTTTAATGAACAGTTTATTAACATTAAAGATTATGCTAACATGGGTGAATATGATATGATGGATGATAATGCTAACATAAAGGAAAATGATATGATTGATGATAATGCTAACATGGGGGAAGGGGAAATGTTACATGATAGTCCTAATATGGAGGAAGATGATATGATGAAGATAATAAGAACATGGTTGAGGATGTATCAGTTAACATGGATTCATTCGAACCTAAAATAGAGGAAGACGCATGATGATATTCAAGATCATGAAGAGGACGGTGAGGATGAGGATTATATGGAATGTGATCTTCATGACTTTGAAAGTGGTAGTGAAGATGAGAATGGTAATTTATTAAATATAGTTATCAGGAAGTATAGAAAAAGAAAGAAAAAGTCTTCTAATATTGATGCAGTTCCCTTTTTCATTGGTCAAAGTTTTACCAATAAAGATGATATTGAAAATCTAATAAAAAGCCATGCTATTCAAAGTAGAAGACAATTACATATTGTGAGTAATAAAAGTTGTATATTTAGAGTAATTTGCTTAGGGATAAATCCAGTGTTTGTGTCTGGTAGGGCATCTGGTAAGCATGATGAAAGAGAAGGGTTAAATGTAGAGATTCTAAAAAAATTGGTCAGTATTCAGAAATGGGTGGGGCCACATCTTCTATAAAAAAGCCAATTGCTTCTTATCCAAAGGGCACTACACATTTGAAGAAAAGGAGATCTAGATACTTGGTTGGTTAAGACTTTTCACCAAGAACATAATTTCCTACAAACTAAAGAGGTGAAGTTATACATCATAAGCTACATTGCAAAGGAGATAGAGCAAGTAGTTGAGTCAAATCCAGGAATACCATTAAAGGCTTTGCAGGAACATATCCAAAAGAAGCATCAAGTTTAAGTATGGTTATAGAAAGTATTCAGGTAGACTATTAAATACAAAGTTTTTTATTATAAATTGAGCTAATTATTTAACTATTCTCATTATGAATTTAGGGCAGAGGTAATGGCTATTAACAAAGTTCATGGTGACTACACTGCACAATATCTACTCCTTAGAGATTATTGTGATGAGTTGCAAAGGTCTAATCTTGGAACAACAGTTAAATTGGATGTAGAAAGGGAATTTAATACAGCTAGTGATATAAGACAATTTAGAAGGATCTCCATATGCTTTGGGGCTTTGAAAGTTGGGTTCAAATTGATTGGAAGAGAGATATTAGGCCTGGATAGGTGCTTCATGAAAGGCCTTTATCCCAGCTGGATCTTAACAGCAGTTGGTGTTAATGGGAATAATGCCCAGTAACATTTGCAGTTGTTGAAGAAGAGTGCACTAGTTCTTGGAGTTGGTTTTTAGAAAACCTTGGGGGTGATCTTGTAGATATCTATTAGCTCTAACTTTACCTCTATTAGTGATAGATAGAAGGTAATTTACTTTTAATTTTATGTTACTTAATTGGTTATCAATAAAATGTATCTTATTATTGATCTTTACAGGGCATCATACCAGCAATCAACATGTTGTATCCTGCTGCTGAACATAGATATTGTTTAGACACATCCATGAAAACATGAAGTTTAAATAAAGGGGAAACCTTTACAAAGATTTGTTGTGGAAATGTGCTAGTGCAATGACGTGCTCCAAATTATACATATAAAGCACATCAATTGCACATCAATTATCTTAGAAACTCTTATTGAAAATGATGATTTGGTACTTAAATCGTTCATATTATATTTTCAGGCTTGGAAAAGGCCAAGATGTACAAAAGGAGCTTAAAAAAAGGAAGAAATTGAAGAAAACAAAGCTCCGGAATTCAAGCATGGGGTCGTGCCTCATGAGGCACGCCCCCATGCTCAGCCTGAAACACACCCCCATGCTAAATTCAACACACCCCTGTGTTTGTCAGTCCGACAGGACAAAAAGTATGGTTTCCCAACCCGAGGCACGGGGGCGTGTCCCAGGAGGCACGGGGTCGTGCCCCACCACAAACATGGGGTCGTACCCCCATTGAACACGGGGCCGTGCCCGACATCTGAGCTTACGAACCCGACCAACTTTTACGTACATTGTACTATCACGGGGCCGTGCTTAAACACTCCAGAAAGCCTATAAATAAGACTTCATTTGCAACTTTGAGAGGAGCTTTTGGGAGGTGAAGCGTTGATAGTCCCTCTCGGGAACCCAGCCTTTGGAGGTCCTTAGAAGGTTTTGGAGGTCCATTCAACACTTAGAAGAAGCTCAGGATTGTTTAACATCATCCATAGTGAATCACGGGTTTGATTGTTCTAATTTATCGATGATTTCATTACTATCTTCTATCTTTGTTGTTAGGTTCAAGCTCATTATGAGCTAAACTTCATTTGTTATCCTAATTTAGTAAAACCTTATGTAATTTGTGATGAACTAATGGTGTGATTTATATGATATTAATGTTATGGTGGTCTTGGGAAAACTTTCGATGGGTAGCACCTATATTTGAATGGTAAGTTATAAACTTATGATTTGTAATTGTGATTGTCATACACGGTTAAAAAACGTATGATCAACTTTTATTCATAACAAATCTATGGCTAATTAACTAGAGATGGTTATTAGAAATCATATCACCTTAACTTTCTGATCATTTACGGGTTCCCTTTTATTAGTCTGAGAAATCTACAGTAATTGCTGTGGTTTTCTAAAATTAATGGTATGTTGGAAAGGAACTTGATCAACTCTCTTCTTACATTAAGTTATGTTTTCAGAAATCATATGTCGAAAAGGACACAAAAGATTTACCTACATTACTAGGGCTTTGACCTAAGCAGTAAATCTCAACCTGACGTGGTCCTAGTCACTACGAAACGGATAAACGAGAAATCGCGCCAGCTCACATTTGTAAAAATTAACATAATTACTTTAATCAATATACTTAATCACACCATCAATTCATTATAGTTGCATAAGTGTAATCTAAATTAGGATAACAACCTTACTTCACTAAAAAAATCACCAAAAATCTCAATCTAGCTTTATATATCTTTATTTATTGTTATTTTGTTTAACTTATCATTTTTTAAATCAAAGTTAATAGTCAATTATGAGGGTTGTTGAGTAGGCTTAGTGTGTCCAGGGATTGATACTTGGTTCTTACCAACACTATATTACCTCACGATAGGTACACTTGTCTTTTGTGTGTGTAGTTAGTATTAGTAATAACCATTTAAAACTAAATTTGTGCGAAAAACCTTTATCATAATATATATACTATCCGCACGCATCATGTTTTTAGCGCCGTTGTCGGGGACACATGATAGTTTGAAAGGCAATCCAAATTTTTGACTATTTTGTTTTACTTCAAAAAAAAATTAAATAATTATTTAAAAAAAGATAAGAAGTCGATCCACATAATGATATCAAGGTTAAAAACAATGAGGGACTAAGCTTCAAAGTTAATGGTCATCGGTTAATGGCCAAATCGATATACCAACTAAGATTTTCTCGGAGGTGATAAACCTCCACCTTATTAAAAACTAAGTGTGGGGAAGGGTCTAGCCAAGGACCCATAACCAAAACATGGCGCTATGTTACTTTCAGTCTGTTTATTTTTACTGTGTGTGCTTAGGATTTTAACTTTCTGCTTAAATAAATTGGTGATATTTTAGATTAATCCCGATGTATTCTTTTGTGCTCATTCAAGGCGGTTGTGGAAAAACGATCGCACGCATTTGATTCATAATTTTAGGGAAGTTTTCGTTTGCCTTTCTCTACTTAATATTTATTGTTAATCACATGGAGGACAATGTGAAGTTTAAGTATGGGGAAGGGTATTTATGCTTGATACTTTGCTTATAAATATGTCCAAATTATAATTAAATCTTTTGCACAAAGTCACTCTAGTTTTAATGTTTGTGGCAACAACACAGGAAACATGAAACAATTTTTGATAAAACAAAATATAAATATAAATTTCGAGAAATAAATAAGCAAATAAAGCAAACCCAAACAACCTTAAAAATGTTTTTTGTGATATCCTGAAAAGCAAAACGAGTTGGTAAAAATACCCAAATATATAAAATGAAACACTTATACCCAATTCCATCTGATATGTGGGCTTAATTTTAAGCCTTAAACAAGATTTGCATTTATGCAATTTTCCTTTCATTATGGATATATTGAGGGTGTCTTATGTTGCATGTGAATTAGAAATTGTTTTGAGTATACATTTCAAAACCTTATAAGTATTTCTTGCATAAAAAGGATTTAGGCAATTAGAAAAATCCAACATTTGAGCCTTTACCATTTTCAAATATCCTTACCCAAACGTTATCCCTAGTTAGCCCCGTCGAGCTTAAAACGTTTTTATTTTCCATCACCCAAACCACTAAGCCACTAAACCAAAAAAAAAGCTTCAACAAAACCCTTTTCGTTAAAGACATGTTTTGACTTATTTCAAAAACCAAAAAAAAGAAAAAAAGGAAAGAAAAAAAGAAGAAGGAAGAAGAAAACTAGTTCCGTCATTTTGTGGTATTTCAAAATATGTAATAAAGAAAAGAAAAAAATGATATGAAAAATGCCCAACCTGTGGAGAATTGGTTTCACGAAGGAAAATGCAGCAAAAACCAAACCAAATCCAAGAATTCGACATCCAAATCTGTTTGGTGCTTTTAGGCTCCAAGCCGAACGACCCTAAAAAAAGGATAGCTACGTATATCTTCGGGTTAAGAAGGATGTGCAGTTTTTTAAAATACAATACGGTCTTGAAAATCTGACCATAAACGAGTCCTTGAGGTTGTATATCCCTTGCAGCTTGAGTATTGTATGGGGAAACCTTTTTATTACTTTCCTGTTAGTTTATATCAATCCAATAAGCCAAGAACATCGTCTTTAGCATTTAGCCACTTTTTCCCCAAATAATCCATACCCTAAACCTAAGCCAAGTTACAACC